>DWGJ01003743.1:0-12789 GCA_018246895.1 Aspitha aspitha aspitha | reverse complement strand
TTAAAAATTGATTTTATTATAAAAGAATACAAATCCAAACGAAAGAGTTTTCATATCAATGAGAACAATTTAAAACTCTTTGACGTGGCCTTTTTCATAACAATTTGCAAGTTAAATAACATTCACAGTTTATTTAAATATCATAGCTGACCAAATATTGACTTAAGATTAAAACATAAATTTAGTAAGCTAACAGAAGACACAGATATCGTTAAGTATTGTTTTGATAAAAGACTGAACTTAAATACTTTATACGCAGAGAATGTGTCTCACATTAAGCGTTTCAAGTTTCAGAATGATATACATATACCGAAAGGTCTGTTCTTCCCTTGATATTTAATATTTTATCCCGCAAAAAACATCTTGATGTACAGATAATTTTACATAAGTCTGTTTACTATTGTTATTATCGATGACGTAAAAGATACTCCGATTACATTTCACTTAAATAAAGTTATACCTTAGCACGAAATCGTCGTGGTTGTAGCACCAAACTGCTATAATTTTCGAGGCAACAAATTAAAAAGAACTTTCACTTTTGCGACGTAAATCGTTGAGATAGGCTCGTTGAGCCGGAACAAAGGATACAAGGCTGGCAACTGCTGAAGCTATCACGAAACAGGCGTATTTCAAGGCTGTCTGACGAGCCGGTTAGGCCAGGACTACATTACAAACATAACAGATAAAACACACAAACTAAACATCTTTGTATACCTTCAAATATGGAAAATAATTTTAGAAGATGCGGGTAACGTTGCGACAAAAATGAATATCTGTCCCGATCGAGCATCCAACCTTTCATCGAGCTTCAACATCACATCATCAAGCTCAGTAATCAGGGTACTAATTACTGGAACATCAGGCCAGCTGGAGTCGACAAGCTGCTTATGGCTACATACTAATATCATTCACATGTGTATTTCTAGTAACACAAACGTTGAATAGCATTACAGAATTTATAAAATAATTATTAATATTTCATTCCTTATATTGTGCTCATTCACTTGAAATATTTATAAGGTTACGTCTTTATTAATCCAAAGTAGGCACTAAAGCGGTTGATAAATTTTAAGTTAGTATAGCGGTAAATATTTCACGTAGTATGAAAACGGCTTTAAATTGGTAGCATTGTGCTTACTTTTAACAGGTACAATGTTGAAAATTTATATCGAAATCAGATATTATTATTTAGAATCATATTATTAACAAGATAAAAAGGTTGTTTGAAAAACATTGTGCAGGAATTTTATTTCACTTGTCACTAAATGGGTTAGACTAATAATGTAACATTAATTTTGAACAATTCCATGCCCAGATCTGATTCCAAATTCAACAATTAAATGCATATGTTCTTGTGAATAAATACTTTTAATCTAAACTTGCTAAACGGTGAATATTTTTTCTTTCATAATAGTAGTACTAGACGTTTCTGGCCAACTTACAAAAGCGAAGAACATTTACGTAGGGAAAACAGCGTAGCACTGTATAGCGTAGCGGGAACAGCGTAGCGTCCAGTAGCGTTACCGTAGCAGCACAATATTAGCAAACCGTCCCTCCATTCCGTTCACTAAAACCGCAGCCCTTAAGCTAGATATTATTTTGAGTTGCACGCTTGCAATAAAGAATAGGGCTTCTAGCTATCAAGTTCCGGGATCGAGCTATGCATAAATGAACATAACATAATATTCTCATTTCTGTTAAGAGTAAGGTTTAAGAAACAACAAATTTCCTTGCTGTTTTTGGAAGTTTTGGTGTTATATTTAGAAAGGAAGCATTCCGGTTTTAAGTCATAGTGGTGTTAGTAATGTATCTTATAGTGCGGGTTAATATTTTTTTAATTCTATCCGAAATTTGGCCTTTCAACCTTATCTAAAACTCTTTTATAAATAGTTAATTATTTTCTTTATTTAATCAACATATTTTATTGCCGGAACTACGAGCTGCTGCTACACAGCATGCGCTGCTTTGAAAACAAATTCTACATTTTTGTAAATTTTTAAGCTTCCTTCATCTTACATGTTTGTCAATGCGTGAATTATTATATCAAGCAAATAAAATAAAAATAAACAGTGATCGAATAATATTAAGGCACGAGTCTATTTTCTCGCTTAATAAAATCAACGTTAAACGGCGGTCTTCGTTACTGTTTCATATTAATTTATTAAACTCATTACTTTGATGATTATTCTGGCCAGTGAGCGGCGCACGAAATGAAACTGAGCCTGAAACAAGCCAGGTCATTGGTCTAATTAATTACACGGGCATTAGATTTGTTCATAATGGTCCCGAGGTGAAACAGGCTTACACAAATAACATGTAATTAACCTGTTAGAAAAGTTAGCTTTTTATGGTAATGAGAAAGCTAACGATCTACCAGATACGAGTTGTGGAGCGTGAACCATCAACCGGGAAGTATTCGTTCTTCGGCGTGCGTGCCTGCGAATATAGGAGTCAATCTAACTTAATTATACGCAGGTGCTAATCTCTCTTAGGCAGACTACATACTGTATATTGCGACGCATTTGCCTGACCCTTTATTCTTATTGGTAACATTATCAGCTGAGTTCTGCGTATACTAATCTTATAAAGATGTACTCGTAAAAGTTTAATTTTTTGTTCGTTTATAAGAAGCAATCTTTCAAACAAAGAAACTGATTCTAAAAATTTTTTCATTAATAGGTAGATTTCCACTAATACCTGCCATAAACATATCCTATTTATCATATTTTTTGGACAAACAGTTAAGGACTTATTGAGTCAGTCTGTGGCTTCGATTTACATCCAAAACGCATATGTCTTAACATATTCCAAGATATCATAATTATCTTACTACTACTACTACGTAGAAATATGTACTATTTTCTAACGTCCCATGTTCCGATACAGGCTGCGTATCTGACATTTGGTAATGCCGTAACCTCCCAATAATACTGTTATTCTAGCTACGGATATTGATGTAAAATTCATATTACGTATCAACAGTAAACATCCGTCCTATGCAAATTACACGAATGAAAAAATATATTGAGAAAATCCAATTCATCCATTCCGAGTATTATACTCGTAGCTTTTCCTAATAAGAAGACAGAGCCAACAAATCAGCTGTGCAAACTCCATCCGAATAAATCTCCTTTATATTTAGAGCGCGTTCATTAATATTCCACGTATTGTTAGTGTAAGCAAACTGAAAATGCCGTTGAAGTATCGAATCGTGAATAAATACAGATGTAATTTTGCTACGAGGCAGCTACGGAATCGGCCAGTCGGAGCTATTTTCGACGTACGATCGCCAATCGTAAGCTGTGGTTAGACTACTAATATCTTATGAGTTAATATTCACAATTAAAACTACCTTCTACTATTTCGAATGTAATTGTAAAATTATATTTGTAATCTGTCTAGTATTACATTGCTTATTTAAGAATATATGTATAAACTTTTTTAGGTAGGTCATGTGCATTACCAAATAATAACAATACTTGCCGTTTAATTGATTCGTCTTTTAAAACCGTAGTACAATATTAACACTCCTTTAATCGGATTACTGAAAAATGTAACAATGTATTTATGAAACAAATTTAGGAATCCGCTTATTATAATGTTTCAAGTCGCACTTTATAGCCACTTTACTGCGGAAATTAAATTATTCTGAACTATGATCGCACGGCTGATAAACAATACTTGTGTAATTTTTATTTCTAGCTTGTAAACTGTACTTTTCAACCTTCAAATCATCTTAATCTTTTGAAGTATAGCGATAATATGTTAGTGTGAAAGATTATATTTAGTAGAAAGAAACAGACAGCTCTCGTTGCTATGTAGGATTTATCTAATAGTAAGTTCTCTAGAAAAATTTCATTTGTAATCATGTAAATTGAGAACTTCTTCATATAATCTCATATATTGTTAATATAATTATTGAACTGAAAGTCTTACGCGCGTAAAAGAAAGGTTAACGAACCCGCTGACTCAGAATACTATTAAGCTTAGACGGGCATAAATGTTTTAACAGCTGGAGCTCAAGATTTTGTCAGGTATCAATAAACCATGCATTTAACGGTTAATTTCACGTTAATGGACTGATGGTGTATTCAACTATCATTCACTAGAGAACAACTGTGTTCACGGCTTATTGAAAAACAATTTGGAAGATTAATAAATGGGAGTGAAGTGCGGGATTCCACGCACGCTGCGATACGCACGCGCGCGCTCGCCGAGCGGCTCGACGTGACGGTTCACGGAGCCGACGCAGCTCTTAATATTTCATTTAGACTGTGACATGTGACGTAGGTACATCTAGAAACGGAAAGGTCAAACGATTAAATGTCAAGATTGAGTAAAAGATCGGGCTTTTGATTCCATTTATATAATTAGCAATTTAGAAAGGGGGAGCCATTTGATTTGACCTGACATTTGAACTGGAGTTTTTATGGGAATACTTACGAGCATATCGTAATATAGATAGGTAATTCTATAAATCCATTGTATACATTTGTTTGTGAATAATAGTGAATAACCATTGTATTACAATGCTATTGTGGTGACGAAGAATTAATTGATTTACTTTGGCTGTATACGAAATGATTGTTAACTACATTAATGTTCGTCGGTTATTGGTTATACATGTATCGCATTCGCAACTTTCATTTAATATTATACACGATATAAAAATACCGAAAAATAATCCAAATAGCTTTTATTGGATAACGGGAAAGATTACAAAAGGAGGCTTTCGCACGTCGAAAGACATGTTTAGCAGAGGAGTAGCAAAGTAGACTTTTAAAAAATTTTACTATTTAACAATAGTATCTGTACGCATGTAAGTACTAACTGGCCTAGTAATATTACTAAGTTCTATTTCTGCAGTCATGTTACTAATGAATACTCGCCAACTAATTCTTATTAACACCTTATATTAACTGAAATTCCACCAACAGTCCCATTGCTACAACCCTATGAAAGGTTGGTTGCAGATGTCCATGGACGACAGGCGCTACTTGTGTGTTACACGTCTGTCTGTCTGTCATGTTTCAATAAAATGTATCTCCGTAGTCGTCAGGTGACCGTCAAGAGTCATGCAACGCTGTGGTTATAGAGCACTTCTCTTTTCCCTGTCATATCATAATAATATTTTAATGTAATTTCCTCTAAATGTACAATAATTTATGCTGTAACATTTTTGGCATTAATCCCATTAATTAAGTCGACTCGCCGCAAATCAGTCCAATAATTGAAACACGTCTAAATATCACAACGGCTGCCATCGCAACAACATTCAACTAAATAAGATAATCTAATTAGTGTTGTTATAAACGAGCTTGTTGGTTGTCACACCAGGAGCGAATCGCGATGGGAGAAATATCGCTTACACAAATAAAGTGTACAAATGCTCTGTGAATCCGACTACAAAATGATTAACGTGGACAAACATAATTCTTATTTATTACCGTTACTCGTCCACACGTATGTAACGTCCCACTAATGGGCATAGGTTTTGTTCTCTAATCATCTCTTCTGTTCTGCAAATTTCCAGGATGTCGCACTCGAGTAGCTTGATGGAGTATATCATGTGTTTTTGTCCCGAATAAGACGCCTTTATCACTAAATTTCATTTGAAATTATAATAGAAACTCGAGCGAGTTAAAGGCAAGAAATAGGCGTGACATTTACATTACCTGGAAAAGCTTTGGGACTAGATGATCCCGAAGAATACATTTGATCACTTTTTGTAAGTAAAGTGTATCGAATTTCGTGGAAACCTTTTATCATATAAAAGTGCTTAGTCGGTTCGTTATTCTGGTGTTACTCTAGTTTTGAATATTTAATCGTATTTAAAATATATTGTTATTCGATTCAAGCAAATATATGAGTCATATACTCGTAATATACACGCATCCGTGTTCACACTTTAGAACCTCCAGTTGTTTATGAAGCACAATTCATTACCATAACAGTATTTTCGTGTAATAGAATAGTAACATTGTTGCATATTTTCAACTGTGTTTTTATTATTTCACTATTGGACATGTGTTAAGGCTTATTATAAGGATTATACTGATTTTATAAATATATTCATGCAAGTAAAATTCACTGTGGTTGTCCACTTATCCTTTTTAGAACTGAACGACATGGTTACTTATTATGTAAAATCATTGATTGGTTTCCTTTCACTGTTGTATAGCGATTGCGTAAGGTTTAAACCAGATGCAGTGTAGAATTAAATATGCCAGATTTCGAACCCATGAGACATGGAGTGGGTGGGAGGAACACAAACCTACACCGTAAATCACGAACTAAACATATGTATATTGCTTAGAATACTGTACTCTCTGCCTATCAAACATGCCATTCTATATTAAAACTAGTGTACAATTCGCGTAATTATTTAAATTTCAGGTGTGTGTCTACCGTATGAAATCATACCAAATGGTACGGCTATAAATATAAGTAATTCTGCCCCAAATACTATAGCCATAAATTAAAGTGTTTACGCGGGAACAGTATATTACATTAGTTAGCAGCGTCGGCCATCGGAGGAGATTTTCCAAACGATAATTAATTATTATTAGAAATTGTTAGGTCGCCTCGTAATTACAATGAAAATATCATTATTTATAGTTGTGAAATGAATGTACTAGGGAATAAAATTATTTACTGACAGTAACAACATAAATTATTCATAAGTAACATTTGATATAATTTCATGATAAAGGTAATGTACTTTAAAAATGCATTAGATCACGTAAATAAGTTGGCAAGCGTCTTGTGACGTGGGTACAGCAATGTACAAACTTAAACGTAACAAGCCAAACACTTGTCTTTTACTCTCCACGGTCGCCAAGTCAATCGGAGGCCTAGTCCGTGATGCTGAGGCGTTATTATTATCACATGTACCATCCACTGCGAGTATTCCAATGGATCAGTGAGGAACAACTGAGCTGGCGGTTTTCGGTTGCATTCCAACCTGTTACAAATATTTGCTCTGACCCTTATAGTTTCAATACGATAGTTGTTATTAAAGTGAACCACCACTATAATCGAACCGGAGACGAAAAGGTTAATTCTCGTAATAGTGTTGTAGCGGGCATTAATATAATTACAGTTCATTAGAGTGCTACGCTCATTTACAACGATTCCAAGTTAAAAGCGTATACAAACAATATCTCATTGTTCATTCTGCTACTTTAATGACCTCGCGGCTGCGAGGAACGGTTCAACGCTCACAATTCAAAGTTAAGCGTTCGCAGAAATTCAACTTAAGTTTCCGCCACAAATCAGTTTGCTTTCTTCCGGAGCAGGTGAAATGTAACTCGCCGAAAGGTTTCACGGCTGCTATTGTTACGAAAAAATCACATTTTAACCCCCACTGGGCAATATTAAAAGTGTAAACTCCACCTTTCTATTCGCTCGCAAAAGGGATGATTGCAGTGTTTGCGGGGAAATATTGAGAACTAGGTTTCATAGAGGAGCGTTTGTTGGTAAATCGAATGAAAGTGAGCGATTAAAATCCTATTCAATTATTTTGCAATCGATATTAATTGTTTTCTTGTGTAAATGTGATGCGGGTATATAGGTTTAGGTGAGTACTGTTACATTTTTAGTTTAGGATATTTGTTTAGGTTTTTAGTGTCACAACGTTCAGGTAATATATAACAAATATAATAAAATCTTTAAATAAGTTGTGTACGGGCAGCTGAACTTAAAGTAGGCTAAGTTTATATCATAGTAAGCAAGCAGATATTAATTTTATATCTACTCAGGCTCATAACGCACACATTTGTTGTAAACGGGAATCGATCCCACACGCTAATATCCAAGCGGTCACTTTTGATAATATCTGGACCAATAGACCAATAATCTAAACAATATAAAAGGAGACAAACGACTTTTTCATGGCGCGATTGTCGTTGGATAGTCGCACGCGTGCATCGCCAAGGTTCCCGATTTCTGCTCTAGAACACATTACGACGGGAACAAATTAAACGGGCTGTAAGGAACAGGGTTCCCTTGTCAATCAATCACTTTTTACTCTTTCAATCTCGTACGTCGCAGGCGTAGTGTGGCGGTGTGTTAGGCACGCTGCCTTCCATGTTATTTATAAAATGTATTTGTATTAGCGTGAAAGCTTTGAGAATGTATAGATTATGGCCCCAGTATGTTGTAAAAATGTTTACATTTGTTGTCAGATACCTAATAATAACCGTATCGTAAACATCGATTAGATCTGCGTTTTAAAGACTGATGGATGATTGGACGAGTGGATTATTGTTTGGTAGTGTAAAAAGAGGAACAAAAAGTGGATAAAATAAATGTTTTCGTTATTTGAACACTACACAAAAACAGAACAAGTTGAAACAATAAACATCCGCGACTACGTACGGGCGACCCGGCGAATGCTAATTCCTGAAACACACAAATCTAAAACCATTCGTACTGCTGTTAGCTTTTACTTCAGAAAAACGTTGCAACAACTTTGGCGCACTCCCGACCGTTCCATTCAGTGTTTGTTTAATTATCTCCTATTTACAAGCAGATTACGTTTTTTTTAAGCGAACTGCAATAAATACGCTAATAAAATCATGTTCCAGTAGCATGAGCAAATTTCTTTTATTCGCGATATTCTGCGACTTGTTACTGAGAGATAAACATTATATATTATTAAATACGAACATCTTATAAACGTTACAAAGTGAAGTGCAATAGTTTAAAATGACTTTTTTAGATTTCACATATATCTTGCCAAGTTTCATGTTCGAATAGTGTACGCAAAATATTTGAAACGACAAACGCTCGAGTTTGGAAGTCTTCAGTTATAGCACGTCAGAAATAAGGAAAACACGTCGACGACAAACACATACCTACATTATAAATGTGAGTACACTTTGTGCTAATCTAACAGTAATTACTGCTGTAAGTTTGTACGAAGGACACAGCGCTAAATGGTCATAAAAGTTGAGACTGAACACGTTTTCGAGTGCGGCTATAAAAGGGAAATAGTAGCTTAAACCTTTTAAAAGTTAAAAGAATAATCGTAAAAGCTTACAGTACAAACGCTTTTAGATCTGTGGAGTTGAGAATTTACATCCGCCAGCAAGCCGGGGCGGCTGTAATGTTTCTTAGTTTAAGCCTAAGAGGTGATTCCTTCTCCTAAATGTTGCGCCGGAATTATTGTAATACCTCTTGTTGGGGCCCGGAAATGTTGGCCCTTGTAATTTTTGTTCTCCCTTTTCCTGAGTTACATTTATTAGCCGCAATAACACTTATTCTTACATCATAATTTATCTTATTTATCTAAATAAAATAGTTTTGTCTCGGTTTCGGTCAGCCATCCTGTAGTAAGTCATTTTCTAATTGTGTTTCCAAAAAGAAAGTTATTATAATAATAAATTATGTACATTCTGATGACAGTTTTAAATGTATTTGGCATTGATTTATTTAATGATAAATAATATAATGTTCAGTTTTTTTATTAATTTTTTACGCTTAATTAGTGTTTCGTACACTAGGATTACGCGGGTAATTCTATTCTAAGCCAAACCTGTGACCTTTGTTGACCAAAGCTTTTTCATTGCAAAGTTTCGGGGAAGTGGGTTTGTATTATCGGTTGTTGTATCGCTTTATTAAATAAGCTTTATTAATAAAGGAGAAATAGTCCAATATCCGCATTAGTATATGGAATGGGCTAATGTCGACGGCAATCGATGTAACGCACTAAACTTCCTTATCCGCCACTTAATCTAAATGCGCCGCCGCGCATGCTCGCTCCGCAGCCGAGACTCCAATTTCGTCTTATCCCTTCCATCGGCGAACTAGTTGTTTATAATACATATATCTCATTATGTACGCCCTATACGCCATTAAAAGTAATACTTCAACACTCCTACAACACAACGGAAACTGTTAATTACGTAGAAATGTAGACACTTCGGATGTGTCGAATAACACTCGTTATTAAAGTTTAAATTCATAACTTTATATTGTAATTTCAGTACAAGAGTATCAGTTATAAATTATCAAATATCTATAGATATGATGTTTACGAAATATTTCCTGAAGTAAATGAGGAGGCACAATATTTCGACCTGATTTTAATTCCTGCATAGAGCTGTAAAATATTTTATGTAGGTATCTATGTAATTTTTTCGTAACAACAGGACAGCGGTACGCATATGCCATCCACGAGAGAACAACGCACTGTATCACACGCCAAGTGCTACGAGTGGCTATAGAGTCAGAAGGAGCCCGGGCCCAACGCCATTGGAGTGAAATCGTCTCGAATGGGTATAAAAGGCAGCCTTTCGGCCGCCATTACGGCGCGGTTTTGTTTTAGTTGCCATTTGTAATTTTCTTAATTATACACTTGGAGAATTGAAGCGCTCTTTCTGTTTAAAGCTTTTCCATTTAGTGCATTGTTTAAGTTTTATTCGCTTTATGAGCTGCGTCTCGACATTTGGCGAACACGGTAATCGGAATGCGGTTGTTATCTTTAACTAATTTAGTTATAAATTGTGCAAATCTCGGGCATGCGGGTTGGCTCGTACTCCACCCGTTCTGGAAGGCTGCGCTAGATTGTGCTTTGGTAAGGACCGAGTGTTATTTGTGATTTGAAACGAATCCGAGTGTAATGGGTGTGATTACGCCAGTTGCGGCTACGAATGCCTCTGCAGAGTTCGATTTTGGCGTGTTTGCGGTTGGCAGTGTTCTGTTAGTGTCGATCTTAGATCTCCTCGAGTGGTCTGGTCTCGCAATGACTACCACCTGACTTGCGGTCAGTTTTGAGCGACAAATATTGATCCAGTAATTTTGTTTTCCAGTTGGTTATTGAATTGTCTTCAAAATGTCACATATTATATCAAAGAATGTTTTACCAGTAATTTTATATGTGAGTCTACTTTTATTGAATAAATAAAGAAATTTTTTGAGAGGTCATGAGCTATGAAGATCTTTTTTTTACACCTCTTTTATCAAACAATAATAAAACTAATTTAAATGATACTAGCTTGAATTTTACAATTTTTTTTCTGTCAAAAATGTAATAGTAATTACATTTAAGTAAAAGTGAACGTATAGTAGAGATTCAATTCAATAAGATCTGTCTAAAATTCTTTATACTTCGTATCTTTCAATTTTCAAATGACCTTGGTAAAGTAGCTTCAAAATCGAAAGCACATTGAACTAAGTGAAGTGCTGGCTTCCCGATACAATTAGAGGTCCATTAGGCTTCGAAATACTTATCTAGATGACCGCTAGGTTTGCTGACGTCACCGCACCTAGCCGTAACCGTAAACTAGACAAACATTGGGCCCGCGCCAAATGTCAACCGGACTAAAACGCGAAATAACATTTCCACTACCATTGTCGGTTACTCTCGATTCAATCAAATTTCAACCTTACCTTTAACGCAATAAAAGCCAGCCAAAACGCCGTAGTGAATTGAAACGTCCATAAAAGTTGGGGCTGAATTCCGCAAAAATATTCTCAGTCGAATACAATACAATAAACAATGGTCATTTAAAAAGGCCGTTGTAGTTTGCACAAAACGAAAGTAATATCAAAAATCCGGGAACAGATAGCGTCATTCCTAGAAAGTGAATTTGTTTGATGTCGGATATTAAAAATTGGAATAGTATTTTGTACGCGGCGAGGAGACGAATTTTGACGTTTAATTTTGTCGTTTCGTACATCAGACTTATGGTTACGAGATACAATAAATTAATCGTTACAGTGCTATTACATACATTAGATCAGTATGCGTGGTACATACCGTTACTAATACTGATCTAATTTTCATATTAATTCCGAAGCCACAACGTAAAATAATCTGATGTCACCGTGATATAAATATGAGATCATGGCCGAATATAAATTAAAAAATATGCTTAGTTCCACGGGAAACACCTCTAAATCAAATCCGCGCTATAGCTGGAGTTACGTGCACAATAACGGCATGGTGTGTAAGCTAAATAAATTTTTTCAATCATGTGGGCGAAGCCGCAGGTAACAACTAGTAATAAAATAGAATTATGGCTTTTTCTATTTAATCTTCAAAACATCAATATGATTCAATGGAGTGATCTAATAATTTTATAACATCTTTAAATGTACCCATATTTGTGCAAATAAATGTCTTTGTCTTTATCTTGTCTTGTCTTGTCTTGTCTTGTCTTGTTTTATCCAAAGGAACGCAAAGCAAAGCAAAGCAAATCGCACCTGCAGGTTGTTTTGACTATACGTATCTAAGGCTGTGCTCGGGCGGCTAACTCTTGTTATATGATAGCATCCTGAATTGGCTGCCGGCTGGACTGCAACCTTATTTGTATCGTATCCCAATGAGGGTCGTAAACATTTTTTCAATTCGCGTACCTCCATCACCATGTTTCAATACTTATAAGTGAAGGTATACATAGGATAGTAGCCTACAGCTTAGAACTTTATAAACCACGGTGCAAAGCTGCCAATAAGGCTGCACGATCGGTATGTATGAGTAAAACACGAAATTACCTCATTAAAAATGTGTCACTTATCCAGTCATTATCAATTAATATAAATTGTTAATTTCGTTTAAAAACTGTTATGTAAAGGCCTAACATGTTGGTGGCTGTTGTTATCAAAAACACATCTAACATTCCGTCAACTAGTATATGTATATTCTATTCTAATCACTTTCTACATATAGCCTTATAATCTTTTCAGTTAACGCCTACCACCAAATGGTGACCATCGCCATGGGTTGACTGGGAGAGAATGCCTCCAGGCATTAAGTCCGCCCTTTGTACATCCTAGCCTTAG
>DWGJ01003742.1:0-12791 GCA_018246895.1 Aspitha aspitha aspitha | reverse complement strand
GGTTTTTTTAATGGATAGAGTGATTGAAGAGGAAGGTTTATATGTAAAATAACATCCATTAAATAGTGGAGAAATACGGTTTTATACCCATGCAAAGCCTGGGCAGGCCGCTAGTAAAATATAAATTGTAGATGGGTCTACCCGGGATATGTGTTTGTATTCTAATGTTTATTGTATGTAGTATGACTAATTAAATTCATATTTACCTTTGTTGATAAATTGATATTATCTTAAATACCCAACTGACCTCAATACACCAGGTATCTAAAGACCCAGTTGGCTCGGTTTGATTATTAAAGTCATAAAGTGTAATAGATTAACATAGCATTGTTACATAATCTACAATTAGTAATGAAATTGTGAATCAGCATAAACATGTTTCATCCTAAACTAGGAAGTGTCCGTTCTATGATAATCAGACAGCTTTTAAATTACCTAAGCTACTTATAATTGTGTATTTATACACATAATTAAAGATATTTACTATCAATGCATTGGTGACTCATCTTTTGTTCTACACGTCAATTAGTAACAGTGACTACTTGCAAACTCATCACTTGTCTAACCATATGGTTAAATAAAAGAAAATCTATAACCGATCACATATATAAATACTGGTTACAAATTTACTTTACTAATTGAATCTACAAAGCCCAATTCTTTTTATCAGTACACTTGTATAACTCTAATATGTAATTGAACTGTATATTAATGAGCTTTGAATTTAATACCTAAAAACTAATCAAACATATAAATTAAATAAAAATAATGTACCAACATAATAATGTATGCAGAAGAAAAGTTTATTATAACTTTCATTTTTGTTATTCTATCACCTCATAGATACAGTCCTTGTGTTAGAATATAATACCATCCAAGTCATTGTAGCTTTCATCCTCTTTATTTTGGGGATAATTGGATGTTTGGCGCTGGATAGGGATAATTTTAAATTATGTGAACGTAGTCTAACAAAATTTTCATCTCCACAGTGGCATTATGCTCTTAAGCTGTCGGCATTTGTGGATGGCACTTTCCGTGTGGAGCTGGATGAAGCCGATCCTCTGTATCCACGGTACAGGACGCAGAAGGCCCTGGACGGAGAGCCTAAGCCTGATGAGTAAGTTAATACACCCTTCATGTCTGCAACCTGTTTACTGTCCTCCTTTACGGCCCGCAACAATGTTTAGCGCCTGTTATCTGTTATCGAAACTGGCTTAAAGAGATCATTTAAACTTCTATCGGTCTTTGTAAGTAAAGATGAACCTATCTTATCTTGAATGCTTTTTTTTACTTAAGCAGACGTTGTTCTGTATGATAAAACGTTTGACGACCAAATACTAGTCTATCATTATAATAATTAAACAAGGTTAGGTTAGGTTTTATTGATTCACATTAGTATCAAAGTTATTACAATAAGATAACTAATTTGGTGCACATAATTGACGTATAAGTACGTTCTCAATATATCCCGTGCGTAATTTACAAAGACAAAGACATTTATTTGAACAAATATGGGTACATTTAAAGATGTTACAGAATTGTTAGTTCAATCCATATTTTACCTTTTACGGCGTACAAATTAAAGAAAAGAATTTGCAACTTAAATTAGTACATTTAGTCTTTAATATTTGTTATTTATTCATTATTGTTAATTATTTGTTACTTATTATTTAAAACTCCATATACGCAGTCTGGTTACCGTAATAGGCTGTGCCTTATTTGAAACCAAATGGGCCTGTATACAAAAATATCAATAATTTCGAAATAAAGCACTTAGTTCTAGAAAATCTTAATATTCTCGTTTTAAATACCACCAAAACACAATCAGTAAAACTTATTACTCAATTATTATTTAACCAGTCCTCTATTGCATTAATTCCTATCAAAACATTTTATTATGGTACTACTAAGCTTATTTAGTTTATATTATAAGACGAGTCTGCCGTCCCCAGCCAAACGGGGATGCGACAAAGAACTTTGCATATGATTACCCTGTCTGGCAGCTGAGCCGAATTTGACTGTATTACCCGCTTTATTTCGCCTTTCAATTATATGTCTAGCTCAAAACCTCCTCTGCGTTTTCGTTTTAAATTCAGCTTTGAATTTCTATAGACAGCTCCAAAGCATTTTTAGTCTATGTCAGGCATAGATTAAAAATTCACCACCATTCATAACAATAGTAATAATTTTAATCTATACATCGTACATAAACAAAAGAAGCTGCAAATCACTTTACAATAAATATGTTGCGCAATCAAACACGTATTCAAAAGCATGAGTTATCCCGTATATCATTGAAATATACGACAATACTAAACACAACAGGATTATGCGAGGGGATTTTCCAATACAGTAGATATATAATTGAGAATATTTTAGAAACAAATTAACCGATGCCGCAATGCCGTCACGGTTCGATACGGCGAAACCTATGCATATCGCTGTCGTCTGGCACCTGAATTGAATTTCCGGCAGAATTACCAGTCTCATCCAGCCTAACGTATGCGTCTGGACGGCGGCTTGCGCAGGTTCTTTGAATTCCTTTTAAGCGAATTTGTTCCCTGAGGAATGATGCGAATTATTGTATTAGAATTGCCAGCAATATTAAACAATGGTAAAAGTGACACTAATAACAAAATATACGATTTCTTAACATCAACCTATAAAGGAAACATATCGTGATTGAACCTAAGTCCCTTTGAATTCATTCTCCATTTCTCCCCGAACTGAAATGCCGACCACTTAGTTATTGTTGCTCTCAACGCACCTCAACTCAACTCAACTGGGTTGCAACTGCAATTAAAATTAAATTCTCGATGAAAACATAACAAGGTAGAAAGAATTACAGATATTACAATTTCACAATCATATCGCTATGAACGGAATTCCACTTACACGCAATTACACGCGGCAGAGGCTATATACCAAATCATAAACTATAATCTTAACTATTAAGTTGTAAAAGGTTATTCAACAAATTGAAACTTTCTCGAGCGACTCCAGAATCCTATTAGTAGTGTTTATCTGAGGATTTATGTGAGTGTTAAATGCGACCCAACTATGGACGATCGCTTCGTTACATCTTCGCACATTGTAATTTAAGCATCCGTAATAAGACACTTGTATCACCAACCATGAGGAACTGTAAGCGACATACATTTTAATATCACACGTCACAAGATAAGATTTGTTTTGATGTCGCTCGCAAAGAATCATGAACTGTCTTTGTATGAACGTACGAACAGGAGACTGCAATGTGAGACATGGCCTAAAATGTATATGATAGGATTTCATACAAATCAATCCTTGACAATTGTCAACAAGAAAAAATTTTAAATTTCGCCAGCCATTTTAAATCCTTGCGACTTCAGCATACCTCTTCACCATATCTCTGGTATTATATTGGAACCGGAAGGCGGTAGCCCGTTAGCATACAAGACAAGCGGCTTGAATTAGTGTAATTTTATAAAGTACTTATATAAACGATATTCCTGGTGGTGACATAACAGTCATCGAATATGGCCGCCGCCGCGCCTCGTATGATTGCAAACTAGCGAGATAAAACAATTTTGCAAGTATCTACGACAAGCGCGAATTAAATGCTTACATCTGTGAAACACTGCCCCCAAGCACAACCAACTGACGACTCGTTATCTGTCTTTATTAGTGCTTCAGCATCAACACCTTTTTTGTTCACTCTTTGACATCGGACTCTTCTCAATATGAGAAGGATTACAGCCACAGTTTATTGCACTGGTCAATGGCGATTGCCAGATTTCACGGACTTTAGAGAATATTGTGGAGAACTCCTACATCTGTCTATTTTCTCATGACGTTATTCTTTACTAATATAGATAGTGACGTTTGATTTTTCATTAAATCTGGTCACCATAACACAGCTTCGTTTAGTTTGAGTACAGGTTACCGTGTATTTGTCTCATTATTAGTATTATTGTTTGCTGCTCACCAAATATGCTCAGCCTGCTATAAGATATAAATGGAAAAAAGCGACCTGCACACCAGTTAGTATCATCATATCATCGAGTATCATCATTGCATCTTTTTATACCTACTAGTGGACCGGTCAGGTCCGTGTTGCCGTGGTTATACATGTCAAATCATATTTATCAAATATCGTGCGTTCAGAAATTTATTTTATGTAAAAATGAATTTGATGACATGACATTTATTATTTATTTATTTTATAACAACTATCCTATCTTTTAAGTTGGATCAAATAATAGATATGAAATAAATTTCTTTGAAATCGATTCAGTGGTTTCGGAGATTTTCACAGACGAACATCGTGACACGGGATTTTTTATATAATATATGAGATACTTGAAATTTTTTGCGCTTATGGCCAATGACAGATTTTCATTTTTTAAATATTTATTATATTAACTATTAATAAACATTTTAACTATTGCTGAAAATTTTGTTAATCATAATACTAAGTAAATTAAAATTATTTAGGAGATCAAAGTGCTTCCTTATTCCTTCCTGTAAAATCATCCTTTCCATTTGTTTCCCAACAGTCAAAACCCTCGCCCAAGTGACACACACACTGTTTTTTACTACTTTGTTTAAATATTTACAATTGTATTTAGTTTATTGCAATTATAATTTATTTATAAGTATGATCTTTATGTTGAGTGCAATATTCCACGATGTGTATGTGTATCCACCTTATTGACAGATTATAGAAGTGTGCACCAAGGAGAACCTCTCCTACACAGAAGAGGGGGTGAACGCAGTGGTGTTCACGGCACAGGGAGACCTGCGCGCCGCCCTCAACAACCTGCAGTCTGCCGCACAGGGCTTTGGTCACATCAGCCCCGACAATGTGTTCAAAGTGTGCGACGAGCCTCACCCCATGCTAGTGAAGCACATGCTGGAGGCTTGTCTGCGGCAAGACATTCACGAGGCATATAAGGTGAGACTCAACCATCCTGCACACGTGGAGCCAAGAGGCACAACTAATTCATTTATATTTAGAACATCTACATAGAAGCTTGGTTTAAATAAGATTTTTTTCTATTAATTCATTTTTTATTACATTCGAATTACTCTCTGCAAAGCCTCTCATTTCATACCCGAATCAAGGGGGGCATGAAAAATAATTATTGGTCCGTACGTCAGCCATTGGCATCCCCACCGAACATGTAAACAACATGTCCGCTGTCCCTCCGGGGACAACTGGTTTGAAATTCAATTACAAGGGTTGCAAGTTTTTAAAAAAATTTGAATAAAGTAACAAACGATCAGGCAGCAGTCGCAAGCCACCCATGGATATCTGTAACCGACTCCTAATGGGGGCTGTTAGTGTGAATTTTGGTAGTATCATGTGTTAATTAGAATTAGTTAGTGAGTATTCTTTAGTAACAGGACTGCAGGAAAGGGAGTGTTAGTGATATTAATCCAGTTAAGTGTGTTAGTAAGTGCAGTTAGTAGTTACCCTGTCAGAAGTCGGGCACAGATGCTTTAACAGATGCTACATGAGGGCTAAGATGGTCATCTCTGGTATAGATCTGGACCGGCATCCACACTCTTCAGACCGAAACACAGAATGTTGTAAAAACAAATGCTTCGCGGCAGAAATAGGTGTGGCGGTGATACTTCCCCGGGCGAACCGTATACAGTAAATATGATAAATGAGAGCTCGTAATAATTGTATGAAAGATAATTATTATTTTGTTTCAATTGGATTTCAATTGGATTTCAATCGGTCGTCAGGGGTGTTCGTGCTGCTGCATATTGCAATCGAGTTAACATAGTGCGAGTGCGGCAGGTGATAGCGAAGCTGTGCAAGCTGGGCTACGCGGCGGAGGACATCGTGGCCAACACGTTCCGCGTGAGCAAGACGCTGGAGGCGCCCGAGGAGGTGCGGCTGGCGCTGGCGCGCGAGACGGCGCGGGCGGCGGCGCGCGCGCACGCCGGGCTGGCCGCGCCGCTGCAGCTGGCCGGCCTGCTGGCGCGCCTGTGCCGCGCCGCCGCCGGACAAGACACCGGCTGGTAGCGCGCCCGCCTATATACCGCGCGCCTCGACACTCATACTTGTAATAATACATTTTATACTGTCTAATTTGTTTATTATACACTTAGACTTAAAAATACATCACATATCGTACGAGAGGAGACTCATTGAATGAGTCCGGCCATGACGCGGGGCGAGCTTCACCGCGCGTCCTCGATCAGCTTGTTGTGCTCCCCCATGAGGCTCTGCAATACAGTGACCGGTCAAACAGACGATTTTGTACAATGTTAAATATTTATCGTAATCAATTTACTCCTTTTTACTATCAACATAGAACTGTAATGTTACTTCACCATTTAGAATAGCACCATTGAATATAATGTAGGTTTGTCGATTATCAGCCTCTATTTTAGTGAAGATCGAGGCGTGTATTAAAGTAATTAGCATGTGTGTGCGCGGTATCGTCGGGGCGGGGCGGGGCGGAGGGGGCGGCTCAGTGCAGCACGCGCTGGCGCTCGACGGGCGCGCCGTCGATCATCTTCTGGTGCTCGTCGCTCAGCGCCTGCGCCGCACACACACGTACACTCGCACCGCCACTTTCATACATTTTTTACTCAGATTTTTTTTTAAATCATACAATATTATGACTCGTTTCTGTATCTTATTCCAAATTTACCTCATTCATTTTTTTAATTTTGAAAAGTTAAATAAATACTACTTTTATGCGCATTACGTCAACGAGCATCGTCACTAATAGCATTATATTTTAAAAGTATTTAAAAGTGTCATCTGTAGGCCCCGAGCGCCCCGCCGGCCCACTTCGCTCCGTCTGTCGTACTGCGCGCAGCACAGATTGTATTTTTGTTTTGTTTATTATGTGCTGTCGTAATAGGACGAATAGCGTTTGTTTGTTCCTTCGTTAGTGTTACCTCTTCCAGAGTGTGTCACGACAGATGTGGTCGCGACCGGTCCGGGTACGGCGCGGATGTTAAACGTGGCTTTTGCCTCGTCACTGTTCATTTTAATACCGATCAGGATATACGATATAGATCATCGATATACGAGCGCACTATAACGCGTGCGTGTGCCGACAGCCACGGCGGCGGCGGCCGGATATGGACGGCATCGAATATTGCGAACTGCGAGTTCCCATGAGGAACAGATATCGGCACATAATATTCCTTGATGGGGGAGGGGCCCCTCGCGGCCCGCTCCCGACGACGTTACGTTCCGGCCTATTTGTACTACGGTTTGTGTTGTGAGCTTCGCCAGCCGAGCGCCCGCTTCCAGTGGCCCGGCTCGCGACGGGGAAGTCGTTAAATAACTTCCATTGTTCATTTAATTAAATCCACATGCATCGTGTCTTCAGATTTAGTTAACTGAAACTAAACTATGAACTTTCGAACACCAAAGTTTAGGAACGCACGAAGCGCCCCTCGTTCTTTCCACCCCTTTCAAGTTATCTCGCGCGGTGTCTCTATTACTTTAAAGCTATTACATTTTGAAATAAAAATAAAAAAATATTGAGATAAAATAAACACGGACTAAGCGACTAAGAACTACGCGAAAAGTATGTAAATGTACATATAGATGCAATTAAGATGTCGCCGGGCGCGCGGCCCTACTGTTGGGAAAGCCGCGCGCGTGTGGCGCGTCGAGTTCGGCCGGTTTGACGCGCGCGACGAGTAGGCGTTAGGGAAAACCATTCATGTGGCCATGTGGCCAAAAAAAGATCTCGATCTCACACGTGCCAATCCCTTACCGAACCGTGGCTGGCAATTTGGGAAGTTACGTAGGCGAGGCGGGGGGCGGCGGGCGGGGCGGGGAAGACGCACCTTGAAGTACTTGACGGTCTTAACGCGCAGCTCGAGCGTGGCGTCCTCGTCGCACACGAACAGCGCCTGCGGGTGCTGCTGGAAGGCCGACACCGTCCACATGTGGTTGACGCCCTCCTCCACCGCCTTCGCCAGCGCCAGCGACTTGTGCACGCCCGTGATCAGGATCATCACCTGCGCACCCAACACGACGCACGATCAGCGGATGCCGGACGCGACGAGCGCCAGTGGGAGCGGCGGCGAGGTGGCGAGGTGGCGACCTCCTTGGCGTCCATGACGGTCCCGACGCCGACGGTGAGCGCGCGGCGCGGCACCTTGCCGATGTCGTTCCCGAAGAAGCGCTTGTTGGCCTCCAGCGTGTCGTAGGCCAGCGTCTTGACCCGCGTGCGCGACACCAGCGACGAGCCCGGCTCGTTGAACGCGATGTGGCCGTCGGGGCCGATGCCTGCGTCGTTCATGCGCTCCTCTATTATTCTATTATTTTACTTTGGTTGATATTTAACAACTGTTTTTATTAAAGCTCGAAAAAACCTTCACCGGATGATATATTTATGTATGTATATATGAAAATACATAGGTAGCATGTTCCGTTTATTAGCACAAGTGGAACGAATGGGTCATGATAAAACAGCTAAACGATGCGAATGTCGATAGACGTCAGTGGCGCGGGAGAACACGAGCCGCGTCCAGCGACCGGGGCGGACCGAGCCGACGGCGGTCGGGGTCTCCGAAGCCGGCGTGTATATGAGCAGAGAGAGGAATTTACAAAAAGCACGCCAATTCTACGAGGATAGACATATTTAGCATTCGGTTCTCTCTGCCTGCCCCGCCGGGGACGCGGCGCGGTCGTTACGCGAAGAAGTGACGTCATAAACCTCCTATGAAGAGATGCACGCCGCCCGCCTCTCTGATGAGATCCTCGAAGCGCTGGCACTCGGCGACCAGGTCGGGCGCGTTGCCGTCCAGCACGTGCGCGTGCGCGGGATCGATGTCGATGTGCTTGAAGAACTCGTTCCACATGTAGTAGTGGTAGGACTCCGGGTGGTCGCGCGGCAGCCCTGCGCGTCGTCGGGGGGAACGGATCGATCTTTATAATGTTCGGTGACAAGTTGATTATTTCGGTGACAGAACTAAACGAAACGACATTAAAGCGGGTCGAATTCTATGAATACGATAGAGTGGGTACCGACCGACGTACTCGTCCATGTTGAAGGTGGTGACGTATTTGAAGGAGAGGCGCCCCTCGCGGTGGAAGTCGATGAGGCGGCGGTACATGGCCAGCGGCGTGCCGCCCGTGGGCAGCCCCAGCACGAAGCGGCGGCCGGGCCCGGGCGCGAACTGCGCGATGCGCTGCAGCACGAAGCGCGCCGCCCACTCCGCCACCACCGACGCGTCCTCCAGGATGATCAGGCGCATCTTGCGGGCAATCGACACTGCGCTCTACACCTGCACACCATATGTGACACTTCGTTATCTTTCATTATTAAGTGAAGGAACTTTACCCATAAAGTTATACCGAACGGAAAATATATTTGTCTTAAAACATTTGTTCCGAATATGAACCCCGTCTCTCCCGATAGACGACCCGGATATTATACGAATGTAACAGTTTACCCCACGGATCCCACCGGTGAAGTGTTACCTACCTATTGTCGCGTCCGATTTATATGTTATCCGTTGTAACTGATGGGAAAATTTCTTTTTAAATTGTTTGTCTCAAAGTTTATTCACCGGCAATGAAGAGGACACTCGAGATAAAATGTGTAGTAAATACGAAGAAAACAAGCAAAATTGTCAACGGTATCGGGCCGACGGCGCGGAGCGGCGCGCGAGCGTCACGTACACGATGCTACATTGACAGTATATTGCGGTATAAAACATTCCAACCTACTCGGCGCCGCCCGTCGTCATGTTGTTTAGATTTTGTTACTCTTGTTAACGTTATGTCCATTTAAATTTTTCTTATTATTTTGTAGGTATGTTGCGTGTCAAATGGAGAGAAGTTTTGTTTTGTTTACACTATTGTACATTTTTAATTTACGATAACACTACTTATCGTACCTAACGATTTATCAAATAATAGATGTCCCTTAAACTTGAAACAGAATACAATATAGTAAAGATACTGTTAATATGAAAATATTTATGAACATTAAATAATGAAGTACTTTTATTTAACAATTTATGAGCATATATCTGATAACTACTTTTCATTAAAATATCTACGCTATTTGTGATGTCTGGCACATATTTACTTATCCATTTCTCGCCATATTTTCGGTATGTTCATGAATCTTCCGCTTGAATTTAGCAAAGAACCGGTCACACAGGTCACTCACCTATCACGAAAAATAACGCAAATTCCACTTCCTTTTTACAGAGTTGCTTTTCAGTAAGTAGTATAATGGTCAGAGAACTGTGCACTCGCCGACCACACTGCTGGACGTCGGCGGGAGGTTGTGTTTGCGTGATGTTCGCGACGCCGATCAGTTATCAGACTGATAACTCTCTAACCTCGCAGTCCTTCGGTGAATCAACTCGCTCAACCGACCTGAAGCTATAACAGATACTATCTAAAAGCAGTGATGTCAATAAAAATAGAGATGTATATGTTGACACTCGATGTTATCGATAAATAATACTAATATGACAAATACTATCAATAAATTTGTACTTTTAGTGTAAGAATAACAATGTTAGACAATAATGCAATGTCACAAAAAATATACATATTTTTTTATTTCAATAAATGCTAAGCTAGAGTTCATTAGTTAAGTTCAAATATCGATGTCGAGTATGGTTTGCTATGTAATAGTAGAGAACTGGACTGAGTTGGTCTCGGAACTACTTTTGCTAAAGTACTTTATTTATTAGGTTCGGAGCTCTTCGGTACTGTAGGTTTGATGAAATGTTGTAGGTAACATTTACAATGAATGCGGTTCATCTTTTCAAAGTTGTAACGTGCAGACTGCTACTATCAAGCACATTATTACAAGTCACCAATGCTCTTAAAATATTCTATCGATAAAAACTGTCGATAGTTTTTCTTACTATTATTGCGTTACTACATTCATGTTGGTCAGTAATTCATACGAGTCGCAGGCCAACGACCTTTGGGATCGAACCAATCTGGTCTTCAAACGAGTTGAAACAATTCAAGGTAATTTGAGGTGGAAAAGTCAAACTCGAACTAGAGGTTATCGAAATACCTATTGTCGATTTGGAATCTTTTACGTACAGTTCAATGGCTATAATACGATACTTACACCTTAGTTTGGGTATTCTAGGAATAATAAAAACAACTTTCTATATATGGTATATTTCTAATCCAATAATACTTGACATTAAATTATATAGGAATTATAAGGGACCTGTTCACCAGTAGCAGGCAGTCTGTAGTCATGCACGACGTGCAAATAATTTACGATCTTCAATATTAGTTTTTAGATAACACAAGTACCTACATTGGTTTAAAATTGACTCATATCTTAATTTAAATATCCATATATTGCAACTGATAAAACTAAATGAACATTTTCGTATTTAGACGACATCGCGGCCGCCGAAGACAACTCTCCCTGTTTCATTATGTGACGTTGAAATACTTAGTTTTATTGTCATAGTGGAGTCGGTTACAGATGTCCGTGGGCGGCAGCAGCCACTTGTGACTGCAGTCTGCTCGTTTGCTACTCTATTCTAATAAAAATCACTACATAGTATAAAACAAAGTCGCTTTCTCTGTCCCTATATCCCTATGTATGCTTCAATCTTTAAAACTACGCAACGGATTTTTATGCGGTTTTTTTAATGGATAGAGTGATTGAAGAGGAAGGTTTATATGTAAAATAATCATAGTATAGGGAAAGGGGAATTGTTTTACTCCAAATGTAACGCGTGCGCGCCACGGGCAGTAATGAATAAATCAAAATTACTGGATCGATTTTAGTCATTTTTTCAGTGAGTGACATAGGCTATTTTTATACCCGTGCGAAGCCGGGGCGGGTCGCTAGTAAAAAACAAAATACACTGAACACTTACTGTATTACATTCTGATAAATAAGTACATACAAGTACAACCAGCACATTAGTTATGGGAGAGATACGAACATGTGGAATAGATGACTGTAGGGTTGCTTAGCAATTTTTGGCTGCAAGGACTTTCAATTCAATATCTTGTATTGCAATATCTTGTAAATAGCATTATAAGTTTTATTAAAAAACAGACTCCGTGTGAATGTTGCGGTGGGATCTCGCGCTGTGGACCATTGCTTTCGAGCATTTTGATAGTGTCCCGCGGCGGCCCCGCGCGGCGCATCGACGACGCCGGGTGCTACACTGACAGAGATGACTCATTATCTGTGCGAGTGATTGATCACGTTCTGTTTGTGATGACAACATTAATACTGTGATACCTTTGTACAAGTAGGAAGGCTGTCAATGTAACAACAAAACGAAAATAGTGTGACACTAAATTAATCAAAGCCAGAGAGAATGTCACCTTGTCACCTGCCGTGACATCGTCCTTGTCCCGCGCCGCCGGCCGGCGCCCGCGTGTATGCTTTCTTACCGTTTTGAAACTTACAAGTCTCCGACATGAATGGTGACCGTAGAGGTAAACACCGAAGGTTTAACGCCCATTCTCGGAGCAAAGAGATTGAGCTCGGTGTTACTTGAAGTGCTACAGGCGGTGCTACTTCAAGTGTAGGTAATAAATAGCGAAGTCGGCGCGGCGCGTGTACGTCTCATCGAAACACCTAAATGAAGGCAAGCAATAACGTTCAAGGTGTGCATAAAATAACTAGAGAAAACTCTATAGTAAAACGGAACAACATATATCTCTTATATATATATATATATATATAAATCCCGTGTCATAATGTTCGTTTGCGAAAATCTCCGAAATCACTGAATTGATTTCAAGGAAATTTTGAACATATCTACTATTTTATCCAACTTAAAAAATAGAATAGTTTTTACAA
>DWGJ01003741.1:0-12791 GCA_018246895.1 Aspitha aspitha aspitha | reverse complement strand
GTTCTGTGTCTGGGCGTAATAAAAATATCTATTTAAGTACTATATCGTATGTATATATGTATGTTTATCAGCTGTCCAGTCATCATAACACAGGCATTAAATTGCCTAATTTAGGATCAGACAGCCGTGTGTGGAATTGCCTCCAGTTATTTATTGTTATTTATTTATTAAACCAGGCGGAGCTCATACTGTGATAATAAGACAGCTGATATATGCAAATAGCATAGCTAAATTGCATTCAGAGAGAGAATTAACACTTATACTCAGCGCACTAATATTTGTCCTTGGGAATCGAACCCATAGCCGACGGCTCAGCACTTCAACCACCCTACCTACCATCGAGCCTCAATCACTCAACCATCAATGCCCAGTCAGTTATGTTAGCGCATTCTTTGTTATGTAAAGTGTTTATATAATCGATTGCAGTCTGATTTAATTATGAAAACATATAATTAATAACCGCAACATACGCATTATTATGGCTGTGGCTTCTCACGGACAATGCTGCGGAATTCGTTTACATAAGCAGCTTTGTTTAAACCTTCTACCGTTGTTAAGGGCCTGACATTAGACCACTACCAAGTAGCGTATGTTATCAAAATTTGATTGCTGAGATAAAATCGTAAAGTGCTCAGTATAAAATTCTCTCTAAAATAGAATTGATCTCCAAAATGGGATTACCAACTCGCGATAATCCAGGGTGGTAGATATACCACGTAATTAATATCACGTGAAATCGTAGCCAATCGTTATTAAGAAAAATATGGCACCATTATGTACAGTTTAAATATTAGACTTCATATGTATAGGTTTAAAGGACCTAGTATACATTTTTTAAATATAAAGATCCGCCATCATTATTAACGGTTTCATTACAAGGTAGAGTATGTATGATAAATGTCAGTGTAGTTTAAAGACCCGTTAGTAACAAAGGGGCGATAGGTCCACCGTCAGAACAACATCCTTGGACCCGTCAGCAAAGAACTATTTGTAGAACTTCATTACATACATACTCGTAGTTAATTCGTGTATTAATAATATCAACACGTGGCCCGTACGTGATGTGGATACACGGTCTCGAAATAAGACGTCACATCATATTCTTAGCTACAAAACGTTGGCTTATTAGAATTCGGGGTGTTACGACAAATGTCTTGATGAAACCTTCATTAGTCACTGTATCCATGTTATAAGATACTTTTTAATCTGTATTTTATATTTCTGATTATTTTGTGTGTATATCCTCTTATCTTCAAACTATTTAATTACTTTACTACTAGATATGAGTCTCATCTCATAATATGAAAGTTTCAGTAAACTGTCCATTTTTGCTTATTTCTTTGACTAGATTATTTTTGATATGTATACCATAAGTGTAATTAAGTCAGTCCTAACCTCGTCTATATCGTATCGTTATGAATAATGAAAGGATCTATTTTCTGTTTTATTTTAAAACAATAATTAACCTTCACAATTCTTGTTCAATGTTTCGTTACATATTTATTTCATCAGTCCAGGAGTTGACAAAAAATGAATAAAAATTAAAATAGCTTGTGTTGTTTCAACTAAATGGCTTCCGCTTTACCGACATGAACACGTGACAAACAAGCATAGTTACTTCCTCACGGTGCTACTATACGTTATACATAGATAGGTTAATCTACGTCAGATAATATCGGTAATGATAGAGACCCGTGATAACACGTGGGTTGAATGACCTGAGACATACGCCCACGTCACCGAGCGTTATACTAATTGCTGCGATAACAACACTATAAGGACGGTGAAGTAAGGAGTGACCTGTTTTTTAAGGTCGGTAAGTATTCTCAATAAGCAGCAGAATTACAGTGAACTTGAAATGCGACGTATAAGACTATTCTATTTTGTTTGACTTAATATTTACTTCATTTGAACATTTATTTACAATAAAATATAATCTTTAGCGATTGGAATTCACTTCTACTACTTTAACCCAAGAATGTACAGGCTTTTGGGACCATCGGATCACTGCGACTGTGACCACCTCAGCGAATCGAAAAGCAAGACCAAACTCGAATGTTTTTGGATATTTATAGGGAGTTATAAAAATTAAAAAATATCCCGAATTGCTCACTTAAAAATTACGAAGTTTTCTGTAAGATTCAATTAAACGATATTATTAGTTATATGGCACGTACACACATATTTTTTATGTTTAAATAAATTACAATTACACACTTTCTACATGAAAACGAATCTTGTTTAATGCTTGAAACATACTTACTTATCTTTTATCTTTTAAAGATAAGATACAAGCCCTGACCTAACACAACATGGACATAGAAAAAACAACTGCATTGTAAATCGTCTTGTTTTATGTAGATTTGCTTACTTATGTAATGCTGTAAGCTAATGACGCCTGCATTGCGGCTACAGTTGCCTGCTAATTGAACAATACTAAAAATCTTTAGTGGGTTTAAATGTCATTTCATTTAAAATTATCATAGTATGACACGGTTCTAATTCTTTTCATTTGCATAGTGTATAATGTTATTTAATTGTCATCGCTGTAGTTGTGTCCATGCTGAATAGTTTTCTTTAACTGATATTCAAAACAATAGAATTGCCAAGAGTTTCTTTATTGTTTCACTGATAGACACGTGTCATCTCCTATTATAGGAAGGCTGAAGACCATAACTTACTATGCCGATTAACTGCAGTTTGACGTACTTCTCACACCTCAGAGAAGATCATAATCGTAACAGGTTGTAGAATATCAATAGGAAAATCTGCAGTAGCCGTTTTAATGGAAATTCGACGAGTATCTGACAACGCAGACTAATGTAAAATGTCGCGACAACCAATAAATTACCGGTATGCTAATACTACACCTACAGGTCTCAGCATTATATATGAGTAACTCAATATAACTAAGGCTCTACATTTAATATCTTGCCAAGGTTATCAAAACGCTGTTATACTTATTGTATTTGTGTATTATATTATGTTTCATATATCTTTTTCTCTCGTTTCTTTCTAACATTATTACTAATATGTGATCTAATCATATTCTATGTGGAGTTAAATGATTTTGTTAAAGATTCAAATGTAGGAACACTTCATTCAATTCGCAAACAACTTGGGATGAAAACTGCTAATAAGCACTCCACCAATATAGCTAACAACGTAACCAGTTTCAAAGAGGGCTTGATATACAGGGTAATAATGGTTATGATAATGAGTATTATTTAAACACAAAATTTCAATAATATAACAATTTTTCTCGGTAACTTCTAACATATTCGTGATATAGAAAAATATTTATAGCACTAATGTTTCTCAAGTTAGATTGAAATTAAGATTAGACGGTACTAACAACTTTTTTCATAGCTTTGAAACTGTTTTCACAGCCATTAAACTTCTATTATATTACATTACATTTCCAACTACAGTTATAACTTATATTTCGGGGAGGCAAATTACTAAAGTTATCTTGAATAAAATTTGGACGAAGATAAATCAATTTTGTCGTCTTAAATATACGAGTATGTACATTTTTTTTAATATATCTAAGCGTACCTACGGGTATTATCTGTTATTGGAAATGAATATTTGATGGAAATGGACATATGGCAAGATTACTAGTCATTGAGGTGCTTATAGAGGTGGTCAAGATGCTTTGCCACCCTTTTGAAGTCGAAAAGTCTATTATTAAGCGCTTATGCCATAAAAACATCGGCGAACACAATTACCAATGTTCTGAACTACACAATTTTAATAATCGTTCACATAAACTATAAAGAAATAAAATATGCAACAGATGTTCTAAACAATGCTACGCGATTAATGGTTAATGTTAGTTTCTATGAAATTTAATAAATTCTATGAATTCTTAAACACATATAGTTCAATATAGTTCAATATAGTAGCAAATAGTTCAATCGCGACTCTTGTCTTATTTTTTTTAAGTAAGCACAAAGGAGCTTCATGCTTTATTTTAGGTAAATCATACAAGACTAATTATTGAAGGTAAAGGGGAAGACAAGAATTAACATATTATAACGTTTCTGATATTAACGTAATCTTTTCATGCGCCGATTCAATTTGTGAGGATATTTACGATTTATATTACATGTAGCACAATCTTGTAATATCAAATGTAGCGGGAACTGCTAAGTTGCGTATTTATCGTAACGATAATGTATCGATAATCGCTTTTCGATATTAAGGGATAGCCTTCGCGATTAAATTTTATGCGCCATATAATTAAACGAGTGCTACAGACGAAGGCTTTTGCTCTTGTTAATGGACAAGACAGGTTCTTTTACATGTAGAAGTTAAATTTCCCTTAATGTGTTAAGGTTTCTTGGCTGCAATCCTGCAATATATAATACTAGTAGACTGGACCACGCGTGGCCGTGGTTATACATGTATGTATGTACATATGGCAAATATGTCAATTCCGTACCACGATGTTTGTCCACGAAGTGTCGTCCTATGAAGAAAACACTGATTTCGCAATAAAAATATCAATATCAATTGAGATAAACACTATCGAAAATTTTAAATTGGACTATATATATATACAAATGTGTCAAAATTTTAAATAACAATAAACATATTTTTTTCAATTTCTTTAAATACAATATATTGATAACTTTAATAAATACAAACTGTATATTTAGATGTAGAAAAAAAAACAACTGCTTATTCTGAGCAAATCCACAAGAACAATTGTGGGAAATATTACTGTTTTGGGGCGTTCGAAAGATTTATCGAGTCAGGTAAGTGACAAAGCTATGATTTATTCAGATGGATATTGCAAGCTTGGTGAATTCTAAATTATGTACTATACCTGGCAACATTTTGTCAGCATACCTGAAACACAAGAATACATTTATACATATTAATATGCTTGATTTATGTATTTATTCTGTTGGTTATTTTCATTCATTGAAAGTACTAACAAACTGACATAAAGGTTGTTGAGCGGTCATTATAGTTGGTTTTAAATTTGAATAGAGTAGCAAACGAGCAGGCAGCAGTCACAAGTGGTTGCCCATGGATATCTGTAACCGACTCCTAAGATGTCAATCAGAATTAGTTTGTCAGGATTCTTTAGTAACAAGACTTATTAGTTAATGTCCAACCTCAAATAATACTAAGTCCATACTAAATGCATTAGCACTAACATATATGCTAACTGGACTAATATTACTAATAGTCCCATTTCTGCAACCCTGTTCCCAATCAATACTAACCGACTTATATTCTTATATACGGTGCCATATCTACAGTCCTGTTACAGGTTGGTCGCAGATGAATGCGGGTGGCAGTGGTCAGTGACTGCTGCTTGTTCGTTTGCTACTCTCTTAATATAAAAAGTCGGCATAATCATACAAATATTTGTTCCGTTCAGCATTCACTACTTTCGCATAGAAAACAGCGAAGACGTGTGTGGCCAAGCAATAATTGATATAATGTTATTCTTGTAGATATATTGATAGCTTTCCACATATTTTGACAGCAAAAGTTTCAATGACTAAGCACTAGGAACATGTTTGAGGAAGTTTATGGACTGAAGTTGTCAAGTTACAGAAAACTCTCAGCCATTCAGCGTACTGTACAACACTCGAAATAACTTTCACCGACTTAGGGCTGTCACCTAAGTTATTTGTCATACTCAACTATTGTACAGGGCATTCGCAGTCGCCCCACGAAAATCCCACTGGGTGACACAAATCAAAGTGGCACTGCCGGGTGTCGACCCTAAGATAACGCTCCCTAGGTAATTTCACCAACTTATTTTTCTGTTGGTTATTTTATGGTTCAAGAGATAGGAACAGCGTCACATATATCATGCCTGTTATTCAGAAAATCTAGAGTGTGACAATATTCAAATCATCTTATGGTTAGTGAATATAAATAGTAAAAATATATAATAACTGAACAATTGATTACCATTAGACTAATTTGAAGGTAGCATGACTAAATGTGTCATTTCCTTATATACATATGTATATGTAGTTCATGGCATCCAATTATAATCTCAGGCATGATTTTGAGCCTATTTGAGACTAAACGTAATTGACCGATGCCCACTAATATAATATTATGAACCGTTTAAATAAAGGAAACTATACGAAAATTTCAGACCAAACAAGTTAATTCCGTAAATTAATATTCTAACTAACCCAATTTACCCTCAGTGGGATAATTAGTTTATGTATGTTATTTAATTAACCCATAAATAGCCACGCCAAATTGTACTCTACTACGATGAGAATAAGGAAAATTTGCAAAAAAATATTCGCCGCGAATAAAATTGACATGTTCATGACCTCACCAAGGTCAATCTGTTTGGACACTTCTACGGGTCATCGTACTGCGGAAATAATACGAAAATTAATATGGAACAGTACTCCGCACAGGTAACTGGTATAGGTATAACCAACTTTGTACTGAATTTCTATACATTGAGTATCTGTTACCTGCATTGTTGACCATTGTATTTAGTTAGAAGGCAGTAACCGGATTCGATAGTTAAATATAGATAGATAATATCGTGATCGCCGGACTATTAACAAGTTTACAACAATAGCTTCATAATAGGACGTATAGAATCTTTTTGCTGTATCAATATTCCATTCGCACTCAGGAGGAGCACTTGTGTGATCAGCACATTTGCTTGTTCTCTATCTGGGTGTAATAAAAATATCTATGTATGTAAGTATTTTATAATATGTTTGTGTTATTCCAGTTACCATAATACAGGTATTTAGTTACTCAGTTTGGAATCAGACAGTTGCGTGGAATTGTCCCAAAACTTTTTAATATTAGTATGTACGTGAAGTAAATAATTTTGTAACTTTTCTATACTCAAATTGAGAACTAGATCTGATAATTATAGTATATACAACATTTTGGAGCTAAATACTTAGAAACTGAGATTCGTTTTCTTGAGTTCGACTGAGTAATTTAATGACCGCCGACTAATGGCAACCTCCGCGGGGTTAACGACCTTAATTATTCCGTATCACGTGTACTGCGATCACAAATTTGCGTCTAATTTTATCTCGACCACGAGAAATTTGGTAATCTCGTTCGTTTAGATCCAAACTTTTATAGGATTATACGTAATGGAAAGTGTCTTCCGTTGACAATGCTTTAAGACAGCTATGAGTATCATTAAGATAACAATTCTATTACATCTAAATACGGTTTTTCCATTAGAGTATTTGGGAATCAAAGATTTGCTTGCGGAAAAAAACATTTCAGATGTTAATAATGTTTGCTACATTATTCTTTGCAATTCTAAAAAAAAATCTGAAATATGTAGTTGAATTTACATATCTTGAACATCGGATTTTTTATCTTCGTTTTTTTATTTTATATAAACTAGCGCTTATCTCGCGTGTCACACGATGGAAAGAGGCGATGGGGCCTCCAATATGTGCCTTCTACATTTGAAAAGTCTTACTTACAGGTCATGACTATAACTCAATTTATAATCTTATCTAAATTCATATGCAAGTATGCAAGTATTTTTCCAAAGCAATGTGAGTAATGATACTGAGTAAAAAAAATACATCGTTAAAATACAACATTTTATCGTTTGAGCGAGCGTGTTAAGGTCAATGACATTGGCTTATTTCCGTTTATATACTTGTACTATTGACGTGGATAAAGTCACAAAAAATTCGTTCTTTGTCTAGACAGTTTCGTAACGATTTTAGCAATGAAGCAATTATTTTGCAAAAATATAATTTGCGATATGGAGTTTCTAATTACAGAAAATCCAATTAGAAAATGTTAATATTCTTATTGAAAATTAAGTGAATTTAATTCTTTCCCTCTAACAATTAATAATGGGTATATTTACATAAGTCATAACTGTTTATTAAACCTGTATGTACAGTTAAACTGCAATTTTAAATAACTCCATTTTATACACTTATGAATGTTAAATTTAATTTATACTTTGTAACATAACAATCACAAAATTGTGACCTACTATTGTGAACTAGATCTAGTGCAATCATAAACTTGGTGTCACCAATTTACTTCCAAAGGTCAATTGAGTTCTTTACTTTTTTTATAAAACAGGAAAGCATTAGACGACTTAGTAGTCGTGTTGATGTAGCGTAACTATGTAGAAGATTTAGGTGCGCATTAAACTATGCACTCAAAGAAATAACGTGAGAATGTAAACAGGTGACGTCATATAAAAAATTCTATCAAGAATGTATATTTTATTTATTTTTAAATAAAACCTAAGACTATTTGAACTCATAATATAGATGTGTACATACTACGGTAATGTATAGATTATCTTACACAGGCACAAAACAAATACTTGTGCTCATCACACTGATATTTGCCTGCGGTGGAAATCGAACCCAGAACCTTCGGCTTTACAGTCAGGGTACTTACGAGTATCATTAGACTAACAGGTGAGTCATTTTGGTTTCTCCCCGCTGGTATATAAATAAGGTAAAGTGTGTCTTCTTCTATGTTGTCTACCATTTCATTGATCCTGAAAAACATTAAATAAACTCGTAGACATTTACTATGTTACGTATATATCAAATGCAGCTGAATATTTTTGCACTTAAAACTAATTGACATGATATTAATATTCGACAGTCAGAAATTCAGTGTGTTATTCGTGTAAAATTTGTAAACATTACGCAAACATGTTATATGTTCTTTGTTTCGCTAACATTTGTTTTATTTGTTGGCTATAAAATCATTCATCGCTTACCCTTTAAATATTGGACAAGCCACTCAGCACACCGGTAAGTGTAAAGTGCACTAAAGCGGGCAGCATCACTTAATGGCCGCTGCAACTTCTCGACCCTGGAAATGTATATTTACTCGGTTCGAGAACATTGTTCTACCGTTTCAGACGTTTTCATTCTTTCAAGTGAAACAACAATTTAAAGTTTTCAATTATGTTAGCGGAGTATTACAGATAGGAGTGTATTTGATATCCTGTTCTATTTTTGATTACAGAGAAGGGGAGGTGACTGATCGACCTAGAAATCGACACTGGCGAAATCGTTGAACCTGATATCTTGACATTTTGCAGATATGTTCTGTAATTGTAAACTTACGCTGTTGGCTAATAAAAAAAAAATTTTTTTTTAAATCCGATATCTGCGCGAGTAAAGCCCAGGCAAAAGCTAGTTATTTATATAAGATCGGGGGTACTAATAGAAATAGTTGAATGTTACTTTTTTCCTTAAAAATGTATAAACTACTTCAGGACGAAAGGTTGGAAGGTTGAAAACAAAGAAAGGTTGAAAACACAATAAGAAAATTCTTGACATACACAAGAAGGTACAAGTAACCGAAGTAAGTAAAGAGGGGATCAAATTCTGATTAAAAACGTAGCTTACGATATATGCTTGGCTTGAAGAACATGTGTATACATATAACTTGAACAAGTAATACTCTTCTTTTACGTAGAGGTTAAAAAGGCAAGAACCTTAATGCTTGTGTTTACCATCGCATAGTACAAGATTATCTAACAGATTACACACTTAGCCGGTTACGCGGTGGTAAGTACTGCAGCTTTTTAAGCTACTTGCTTGATACCGTGTACGAGTTTTTTTAACAGGATGTGTTACCAATTATCCCTAGTTTTGTGTCGCGAAGTTACGCTTTACTTTCACTGTTATACCATTAGGGTCTTTTCCTGTTTTATATGTTATCGTGTTGAGTAATCCTCGTTCTGCTAATACACTTATTTGAACTCTTACTGGTCCATTGTCAAATACAGATCTCCTCTTAGCACCAGGTTAGGATTGCGTTTCTCCGCGATAAATGATAACGATAAACGAATAAAAACATAAATAGCTTAGTATAGTTAATAGTCTCTACGCTGTGTGATGCCTGCTAACCTGGTCTCCGTCTGCCTTCATATCTCCATGAGACCTTAGTCCTACAGAGACTAGATGATGAATACTTGATGATAAAATATTAGTAATTTAAGAAAATTTTGTAATTTCTTTTCTTTCTTTATATGTAATTGTATCCCATTTGTACATTACGCTGGTTATCCAAAGAACATGGCAACATACCTTATACTTGACGATAAAAATACGAGTATATTCTATATTAGTTGTGTCTCGTATAAAGAAAGATATACTCTTATTCATATTCATGTTGATTCGTTACAACATATCAATAAACAATTCATATACGAAGTTAATTCTGGCTATCATTTATAAAAGACTAGTTTCTTAGAAATATTATTTACAGGCGGTCAGTTCTCACGGGTAGTCGAGTTGTGTAATCGTATCTGTGACATATGGTTGCTAGGTTGCCAGGTTGCGAGTATAAAACTAGTAGGTACTTATGTATTTCGCATCGCTGACTCCTGCCTTAGGGCGCTGTTATAATGAATCGTCCGCAGTTGCTGTGATATTTTGTTATTGAAATATGAACAAATTAATTTAATTTTTTAAACACGTTTATTTCTTTTATTAAAAATTACGTATTGTACATATAGCACATCAATGAGCTTAAAAAACAATACAATGCAAAATTCAAATATTGTATAAGAAGTTGGTTATAATGTTTAAATAATTATCAGATAGGAAATGTAACAAAACGTTAACAGCTTGTTATTATTTGATTATGACGGCTGTAACCAGTTTGCGATCACGTCAAGTACCCAATCTTCGGGCGCAATATTCCAAACAAAATATCTCGACACTGTCAAACAAGTTTACTTTAATCAATGATTAGGAACCTGCTGTTAGTATTTTAAATTTGGAATTTTTAAATCTTTTATTTGCTAAGACTGACTTCCCCTGCTTTTCAAAACTTTAAAGCGGCATTAAGCATTATCCTGCTCTAGGATGTAAATATGCCGACTTTGGGTAACTGCTATTCAGTCTAAGAAGTTTTCGAGACACTAAAGTCTGTAACCACTATCATTGTATGTATAAGTAAAGACTTTTCTAAATCGAGGCACGTGGCGTACAATAGTTAATAATATTGGTCACAAAATTGTCCTAATGTGTCAGTGATATATGAATGTTTTGCGTGTTATTCATGTTTGAAACTAACCAAAAATTTTAATAATAAAAGGAAAATCTGTGCATCCGCCCTAATATGTAACACGTTGACGAAATTGTAATTATCATAATGAATGAACGTACAGTGAGCGCCGAAGTGTGACGTCTACGTGGAATTACGTATTAACCAAGATGTACCTAATTACTTGTGTTATAGTTAATTTTATTTTGATGAACCTGCCATTTTTAAATGCGCTACGGTATTGACAAAGTTAAGTTGTCAAAAGGTTATTCACCTCGAATTTTTACGTTAAAACCACCATGAAAAGACCACATACCAAGTAATAAAATGTTGGTATATAAAATAAAATGTATCTAATATTTAATATATACAATTTACAATGTACAGAATACGCAATATCTATACTAAATATAATACTCGTGTTATATAAAGCTGAAGAGTTTGTTTGGTTGTTCGCGTTAATCTCAGGAACTACTGATTCGAATTGAAAAAAATATTTTTGTGTTGAATAGTCCATTTATTGAGAAAGGCTATAGGGTATATAACATCACGCTATGACTAATAGGAGTGGGGTAGCAATGACAAATGTTGCAAAAACAGGAACTTATTGATTTTGGCGCGGGCGAACCTTTTTTTATTGCGGGCACAGCTAGTGTAAAATATATCCACAGTAAACCACATAGACACGGCAATAAGTTTAACTATAATTTGAAATCATTTACCGCAGTGGAATGAAAACGCTTCTCAGCAATTTTGTTAAGAGCTGTTCATGCAATAGTTAAATAATATTTGCATAAATTTAACTTTAACCGCTTTACGTTAATTATTATTTTGTCGGCTGCAATATGAACATTTACTTGTGAACAGCAAAGTAAGTTTCTACGGTAACTGCAATACTAAACTTTTGTAATTTTGTATGCTTTACAAAAGTTAGTACAATTTTGAACTTTATTGCCCAGAAAATAGGGCTGTGCTCTTAGAGCCGTTTATACGAGATTTAATAATTTTGATACTTTGTAAGAGCCTTCCCAGTGGAATACCATTAGGGTTAGACTAATTCCTGTTTGGTTAATTAGTTGCAAATTGGTTTCATTGTCAAAGTTTTAAAATTTTTGCTTAGTACAATAAAATATATATTTTGAACTTTTTTTGCTTTCCATTCATTTTGCATGTCTTGAAACATGTATACTGATAACAAAAATAAATAAATCGAATTCGTCCTTAACGTGACAACCCTATTAAGATCTAACTTTATCCGTTTACAAGAATCATTATCAAAAAGAGGATGTAACAACATTTTTACTGAATAAAATATAAAGCATAGCTGGAACAAATGAGTATTCATTATGATTGTAAGCAGAGTCAGGTTTTAATGGTCGGAAGCCTTTAGGTATACATTTTTTAAACAGTTCCCTATTTTTCTGGATAGACAATTATTAGCAGTGTTGCTTAAAAATAAGATTAAGGCATTCTTTAATTAATGATCCGTGACTGATATTGTATTATTACGCAATATTGAGCTAAACGAAATACAAATACCTATAGTAATATTTCAGACGTCTCCGAATTACAGAAAGACACCATGCCCAACAGTGGGATGTACCTGGCGAAACTAAACACAGTTATTTATAGAACAATAATCATCGTTATCCCTCGAAATTGTTATAATATGATACCAATAACAATAGCCTCCGAAACCGGCGTGTATGCATGAAGAGAATGATGAATGTAGATGAAACACGGCAGGTTTGTAAGAACGAGAT
>DWGJ01003740.1:0-12796 GCA_018246895.1 Aspitha aspitha aspitha | reverse complement strand
TTCGCGGGCTCATGCACAACAACTTTGCTAAAGATCATCACATGATCCAATGCATAGTTTACGATTCTATAAAGAACGTACAGACAAACATTCATTTTTATATTAAGATATATATATAAATGAAATTGTAGTATCTGTTAGTGATTTCAAAATGACTGTTTTCTCAACTGATTATAGTTATTTACACGGTTCTATAATACCAAACAAAAATTAAAAATGTTGTCTTTCTACCTTTTTGTTTGTCCGGGCTTACCTCGGGAACGGCTGAACCGGTTTCAATGGGACTTTCACTGGAGGATAGAGGAACAACTTTTTATGCTGAAATTCCCACGGAATCAGCATTTACGCAGGCAATACTGCTGAGTACAGCTCGTCAATAGGAAATAAATCAAACGCATAAGAAAATACAAGGGGAATATTATAAAATCGTACATTTTCTATGTGTATAAATAAATTGTGTAACGTGTAATATAAGTTTGTACGACGTAAAAGGCAAAATATGGAGTGAACTAACGATTCTGTAACATCTTTAAATGCACCCATATTTGTGAAAATAAATGCCTTTGTCTTTGTAACCGCGAACATTGTAAACCCTCCCGGACGAGCTGTAAGGTGCGCCGGACAAAATCGCGATAATAACATTCAATCTAGTAAAAGGCATCAAATTGTGGCGCGGCGTAAGTGATAAGCTGAGCGATTGTTGAAATTTCTATAACTACCCACATTTACCATTGACATTTACTTCACGGTCCTCACTAGAATTTGGATATGTTATTTTAATTAAAATGGCGTTACTGAGTATATTTGTTTAATGTTGTGAATAAATTGTTATTCCAGTTTATATTCCCCGTTGTTCCCAGATGTTAATTTAATCCGCCTTTCTCTTATACCTTACGCCACATTGCCACGACTCCATTCGGTAATTTCGTTTAAGAATAATCATCATAAGGGCTGGGCTTCTATTGCTGAGAGTGTTATAGAAAATAAATTGTATTGAATTATTATAAAGATCAAAAAAATTGCTGCGTAAAAATCCTCTAGTATCGTTAACTGCTGAGTTTTGTTCGGAAAATCAGGAGAAAGAATCCGGGAGACTTCTTCAGGTTTTACATACTCTTTGCAGTTGCTGCTTGTCGAGATATTTGCAAATTCGTCAGCGATCAAGCTGTACTCCTGATAAAGATTTCATTAATACATTTATAGAACGTGATTTCACGTCAAAGTGTAAAAAACACGATTGCTGAATTAAAAAAAAATATAACAAAATGCGAACAAAAAATATGGCACGTGAAAAATTAAGGAAAGACGTATTTTTACCGAACCATATTTCTCGTTTACGACAACCGGGATTTTATTATGAAATCGCGGGATCATTCGTCTACCTGCTCATAACTTTGTATAATCGCTCTTGTTGTTACTCACTCTTATGAAAACAGGTAGGAAACGAAAGAGACGGACTGAGGTTTTATTGTGACAGTGTCAGAGCGGTAGGCTTCCTTAACGGTACACTCTACATTATGTTATAATTTTTCATTTCTCCCCTCTGTTTTTGTTTAACAGAAAAACTGGTTTACAGGTGGTGTTTGTTCCTTAAAATGTATCATTTTTATCTTAAGGCTCACCCCTTTTGACGTCCTACTTTTATTCTAATTACGATTATGTTTTTATCTATTTTACTTTCCTGTTCATAAAGGCACTGTTTTATATCCGAGATATTACGTAGTTGACGGAAATGCACGTCCAATTATATAAACCTTTTAATGATGGTTATTTAAAGGAGAATATTTTAGATTTTGTTTTGGTTTCTCAATTATTCTGTTGAAATTGAAGTTCTTTGTATTTATGTATCTCTAAGTATAACGAAATAGCTTTTGTATTACTCAAAAGATCCACCAAGCTTTACGAAGTAGGTAACAAATTTCGAATATAACTTGTTTAACTTAAATTATCATCTTGAGCATTAAATAAAGCTTGGCATACAAATTCCGTTCATTCCCAATTCAATATTAAACTTTGTTAGTAAACATGACTTAGTCGCTTTGCGTACTGCAAAATTTGTACGATATTATAATAATCACAAGATTTATTAGACTCTATCGCTGTACCAAAAAATTACATAACATATATTAATGTATTGAGATTCATAAAAATCACTGATAAAACGAATAATAAGGATTATTCTGTAAAAATTACCAAATTGTACAATAACGTTATATGAAAACATGTTGAAAAATTACCTATATACGTGGACTTATTTTGTAAATTTCATGTATGTAAGTAATGACTCGAGAAACGCGCTGTGGAATCAATAGAATCAGAATGTGCCTTCGACTAAGGAAGGCTTACGGCAATTGCAGGCCTTAAAACAGATAGATGAAATATTTATCAATAACTCTAGCAACAATCCGCGAGCGTAATTTATCGTCTATATCAAAACGCGATTCCACAAACGGATATTTACGACACGCCCTGCCGATGCGTATATAAAATATTTTTATTGCTGTTTTGTTATTCAAAATGTTGCTTGGGAGACAGGTACATTATGAAAAACCCGAGCGATGGATTTCGTCGCCTTCCTATTTATGTCGTTCTATTTAATTTATTCATTGTTGTTCATAAATGTTGAATAAGTAGTACGAATATTTATTTTCAGGTCCTTTATGCAATTCACTCATTTATTTAACACATTTTTAACATTTACCTTGAAAACAATACATACAAAAAAAGGTAAGATTATAATCTTAACGAAATTTGTTTCGTAAATTTCATCCAACGTTCGACTATTTTTATTTTCATTCCGATACGTCACCGCCCACGAAACTCGTTAGTCGCGGGCGGTGAATCAACTCCTTTACAATAAGAATCAAATCCCTGCTCATAGCCAAGTCAAAACCAAAGTTTGTTGGCCAACAACCGAAACATAATCAGGCGATAATTATGAAAAATGGTCTCTTTTCAAACGATTATCGTTGAATATGTTAACATCCAATTTTAAATATATAACGCGTGTAGTTTAATGCGTTCGGGACACTAAACAGGTAATAAATTGATGTTAATCGCCATAATACGTCAATTTATAAGCTTGTAGCGTTTGGTACTCAAAACAAATGTTATTTTTTAAATTACAAGAGATCGTATAAAGGAAAAATCATAGAAAAAAACAGTATAATGTTGACACAATGCATTATCTGCATCAAATGAATTATTTTCATTTGTTTTATTATCAGTTAAGACTAGTAACCAACAGATAAAGATCTAATCAATAGCTGTCGTGTTGTATAATATTACCCGCTGCCGCTTATAACTTGCTCTACAGTTTAAGGAGCTTACGCACACCATTATTTATACCAACATCTCACGGGTCCGTGGTTACGATCGTTGTTCCATCTCCACTTTCCCGTAATTACATACGAATAGGCGTTTCAAATATTTAGAAATTATCGCTATCGAACGGCCTGTGAAAAGCTCTCTGTGAAGAATTAACATATTGATGCGAGCATGTTTATGTTGCATTTGTTATGTTCAAGTCTACTTTGCGCCGACGAAACTGTGACTCGTGAGAATGAATTTGACAGATCGCTAAGTCGACTGTAATGACTCTACATTATATTCAATCTATAATCAATCTATACTTCTATACTAATATTATAAAGCTGAAGAGTTTGTTTGGTTGAACTCGCTAATCTCAAAAACTAATGGTTCGAATTGAAAATTTATTTTTATATTGAATAGTCCATATATTGAGGAAGGCTAATAGGTTATATAACATCACGCTATGACTAATAAGAGTGGAATAGCAATGATAAATGTTGAAAAAACGGGAAAATACTGATTTTCACGCGGACGTAGCCGCGAGCACGGCTAGTTTATTTATAAACATAGGCTTTGTAGCACGGAATCGTACGAAATAATCTGTCATTAGCTGTCGGCTATTGAAGAACGAACTGCTCTACATTGCTCATGACCATTCTACATTAGCATACGTAATATAAATTTGCAACAGCGTTACTTTTAGCTTGTTATTGTATTGACTGGCCTCGTGGTCGAGCGGTTAGAGACCCTGACTGCAAAACCGGAGGTCGTGGGGTCGATTCCCACCCAGGACAAACATTTGTGTGATGAGCACATTTGTTTGTTCTGTGTATGGCCCTAATAAAAATATCTATATAAGTACTATATTGTATGTATATTTGTATGTTTATCAGCCGGCCGGTTACCATAACACAGGCATTTAATTGCCTAATTTGGGATCAGACAGCCGTGTGTGGAATTGTCCCCAGTTATTTATTTATTATGTATCTGGCCAATTTTGTATAACCAGGTCTATTGGTGCTGACGGGCATGCTGTGGGGATGCACGAACCCATTCATCCGCCAGGGCACTAAGGGCCTCCGTCAGGTGCGCAGTAACTCGAAGCTGGGTCAAGCGTACTCCGAAATTGTATTTCTGCTCGGCAATTGGAGGGTAGGTCGCATCATGTATCACACAACGTACATTATACGTGTATTAAAGCATCTAAAGCAGCCACAATTATCTAAGAACAAACACTTCATAATAAATTTGGAACTCTGCTTTCTGCTTATTTTTGACACGTGGTGCTTTCTGCCTAGCCCGTTAGGGAGCTGTTGTAATGGTACAATAATAATTACTATTAACATTTGCTTACAACAACTGTATTGATTTTACAATAATTTTGTATGATAATAATTTTGGAACTCTTTATTTTCTACTTACTTTATTTGTCACTTGGTGCTTTCTGCCTACCCCGTTAGGGAGCTGTTGTAATGATACAATAATAATTCCTATTAACATTTGCTTACAACTACTGTATTTATTATAAACAGCTCTAACTAAACACAATACGGTTTTTAATCTACTGTATGTTTTGTCCGATATCAAGAACCTCTCCATTATTTATAGTATGTAGTCCCCTGGTTGCTGAACCAAGCCGGATCGCTGGTGTACTTGGCAGCTATCCAGCGAGCACCGTTGTCGTTAGCGGTGCCCGCAGCCAACAGCCTCGCATTCGTCTTCACAGCTGTGACCGGCTCCGCTGTGGGTGCTGAGGAGCCTCTGGACCTTGGTAACAATGTACCTACTAAATAGATCAACACACTGTCTTCAGCAAAATAGGACTGTTAGTAAAACTACTCCATGAAAACAGTTATTTATCTCTAAAGTACAAAGTTGGTCACAGACACAGTAATTTTCTTGAGAAATCAAATGGTACTTACTATTGTAGTAGTAGTAGTATTGATTCACAATAACTATATTCTTAAGACCGAAACATTTAGTTTTAATCAAAATGTGTAAGATCGTTTTTGTCAGGCTCCAATACAATGCAATTAGTGATTTAAATCACAGAATATTTTCTCTAAGAATAAAATATGGAGTGCTGTTTTAGTCCATTTCTACATCAAATAGGACCTTGTTCTTATTACTCTTTTATTGTAAAATGTGATTTTTAGGTTATAGACAGTTTATAGTTTATATAATTAACAATATTTTTTTATTTCCAGTGTCATATTTGGGCATCATGCTAATTGGTGCTGGTACAGCATTTTGTTGCTGGGACGAAACAATTTGACATTCGCCTAATCCATATGAAATTACAGAAATAGGATGGAAAAAGCTAGCGGGAGGGAAAGAGACAACAATACACTGCCGACTGCAGTAATTATCTCCAGATGCAGTGCAAACAAGAATATAGAAGTACAATAAAGATGGTCAAAAAGTCCCTACTCCTTCACATTATTTCCTGCAAGTGTTGGACTTAATTTCAGCTACACTGTATTCCTCCTTTTCTTGTCTATGGACCATTTGACAGCAAATAACAGGAAGACCGAACATAAAAATTCATTAATTCTTGTTGACCAAAAAACACATTCCATTGCATTATTGCTGTATACAACTACTTTATTTTAAATTTGGTTATAAATATTAAATGTTCTTGTAGTAATAAGAATGATGTACTGTTTTATTTAAATAAATAGCAGTATTTTTTACTTAACAATAAATACTAACATTTTCTTTAGTTGTATTTTTCTTATGTGGTAAGTGGATAAACTAAATTGGACATGAAGTATATTCCCCTTAGTAATTGTGGTCGTTTTATTCACGATAAGGTTACACTCAATGAATATCATGCATTTTATAGTTGTTCATAGGTGCATTAGGTAACTATGCTATTAAGGTTGATTAGATGGATGATGATGGATGATAAGGTTTAAAAAAGTTCAAGTTATATTGATGCTTAATGTTTAGTTTATTTTAACTTAAAATAACCTAATTTTATCATAACACTAAAGTCTATCTAAAGCTTCCAGCATTATGATGCTATTTCCTCTGATGACCTGTAAAAAGAGTATTGTTTTTACATAATTATACATATTTTTTATACACATTTAACGAACATCTGTTATTATTTGCGAGCAACCTATGGATAGTTGTGCTACTAATTTCTTTGAATCATTACATCATAATTATTAAACTAATTATTTGATAGTTACGTAGGGCTAGGATTCAGTTCAGTATTCCACACTGGTGAAATGGGAACTGGCAGACTTAACACACCTTGCAAGCATAGTTTATTAACCATTTCCAATATTGCAACCTATGAAAAAACTGGAAAGTTAAGTAAAAAGCCTCACAAGCCCTTTACTATTAAATAACAATAATGTTTTAAGTAAACTGCAAGTTAGATGATTAATTATTAAATGGTAATATAACTATATAACACTACAAACTCAATCCTTTAATAAATATCCTTTGATTTTTTTGAACAGACTGCAACCCCATAGTTCAGAAATATCCTCAAAGCTAATGAAATAGAGAATTTTATGTTGGAGTATCGTGTAGATTTTTACTGATATTGTTTTCATGCATGTTTGTATTCACATCTCTTTGTTATTACAAGAATGTTATAACATGTTGATGGATGTAGGTGCCAGGGGAGACCAAGACTGTCCTATCTTGACCGAATTGGTCAGACATTGGCTGATGGGGGAGTCAAGAGCCTCCGAAAACGGTGTGTATGTATGAAGAGAATGATGAATGTAGATGAAGCAGGACAGGTTTGTGAGAACAGAGATATTTGGCACTCTCTGCTTTCTGCCTAACTCTTTAGGGACCTATTATGACGATATGTTTGTACATACATACATATGTATGTGTGTATAAGGAAGCCAAAAAATTGTTACATACCACCATGCCAATGTTGTTCCTCTGCCCGTCCTTACATTCTTCAACAGACTCATCAACTACCAAGTTCATGAAAGGATCGAAGCCCCTGAGAACACCGGTCACAGCTCGGCCGGCGTTCAACTTTATGGATAATTTCTTGTCCATAAACCTGAAAAAGACATTAGTTGTTTCTATGTCAATTTTGTGGTAATTGCTTAAGTTCTTAAACATCACTAAGGCTAACCACTACTTAAATCAAATTTGGAGTGAATGAAATTCCAGTTGTGTATTATCTCATTCTCGCACTTTAGAGGAAAGTAAAGATGAAACCTTTAAAGGTTCAAAATCAGCAGGATTCAGGAGCATCGTAGAATATGTACAATCGAATTCATTGACTGCCAGTCCATACGGTGTCGTAATTTTAAGAAAAGACGTGGTTTATTTAAATAACTTAGGTTACAAAAATCTAGGGACGCCGCAGGGAAATTACTCATAAATATAAGTTAATACACTGTCACACTCACTTTTTCAATTCTGGAGGATGTGCTTTCGACATTTTAGCTTTGTAAGAATGATTTTATAGCTCTATTATTTAAATCCCACGTTTTTATCCGTACTGGTATCGCTAATCCTGTTTCAATTTCAAGCCGGTGATAGCAAAGCAAACTATATTGTGCATTGTCTTTTGGTCATAGATAAGAGCAGTTGGTGAATAGATTAAAAATATTAATACAACACGTGAGATTGTAATATTCATTGCGGGATTTCAGCAAGTGAGAACATTAATAACTAAGTTAATAAATACACATTCATATGGTAACTTGAAAATTAATTACCATTTAAAAAATTTTGTAATATTACTTAAGAATTTACTGAAAATAATACATATTTCCGAACGCACGTGAACTCAGGTGCTTTAAGTGTTGCCATACACATATTTTTCACAGTAACACATTTGAAAACCAGACTTATCGTATGTTTTGGTGTATCAAATAAAGCGTTAAACAGAAATGTAATTAATTGCGGTATAAATATTAAAATAAAGTAATACGATACTAATTTATTGACAAAGTTCTTCAAATATACTGTCAAAGTAATGTTGCTACTTTAAAAAGTATTTTTTTGCATATAATGCGACAAGGAGTAAAAGATATAAGTCCTATTAGAAATTTCTCATTATATAATTGTATTTAAATAGGTCGGATAATAGTCACTCGTATCACATACAAAGTTATGTATTTAGTACCTACCTAGGTAGCAAAAGTACCAAACCAATCAACAAATAGCAACAAGTAGACAGCTGTGAAGATGGATGCTGTTAAGATATTCATCCGATTCTCATATAAACAGCCACGTTTTGTTTTCCAAATGTGAATTTGTAATAATTTTATGTAACACGCGTTCTTAGTGTAAAGTTTGTGTTTGTGTTTTGTTGAAAAATGGATGAATCCGGTATCGATATGGGATACGATCTCGCCTCTCTTTTGACGAACGATTTTAACGTGGACCAGAGGATCCTGGACGAGATGACTTCGCAGCACCATCAGGATTTCATGTTTTACGAGCTCAAGTCTAAAGCGGTCCCCATAACTGAAAGGTAAGTGCTACTATTATTTTACAAACGCGCACGAAACACGAATTATTTTTGCGAGGGAATTTGCGAATATTTTTAGCGCATAGTTTTATACGTATGAGGAACAATTTCACCGAAGCCGAACCGCCCGCGACCCTGAAAACTGGACTTGGCAAGCCACCCACTTTTTGCTATTTTGTTTACCTATGTCCATTCTTTGAATTCGACCACTGAAGTTTACTTTCTTTTTATTAAACCTGTTACATCGTATTTCATCACATTTTGCATTTATACTACCTATGTTTTTCGAATCGGCAACACGAACTTTTTTCTGTGGTGTTAATTTTAAATTCCGAACAATTTTCCCGCTCAAATTCCCATTAAGCGCTAAGGGCGCTTCGAAACGTTCGCCGCAATTTTGTAATATGTCTATTGGTTGTCGGTTCAATCGCTGGGTTGTAAGAAAGGAACTGTTTATTTACATTTTAAACTGCTCATCTACTAGCTACTTTCAAAATTGACCTCCTTTTATACATTTGGCGCTGGCGAAGCCTCGTGAATTTAAAAACTTAAACGAAACATGCATATTTTCTATTAAGCTTACTTAAAAACATTTTTTTTCAAATGTAAATATGTTTTGTAGAGTTTAAATGACCTTTAACAGCCTACATTTCATTACACAGCGTGCAAGAAAGGCACGCGCAGTCTCAGAGACATCTTTACTTAACTCTGAAAATTCCGAATCACCCTTATCTGCTCCGGGCACTAGTAACTATATACAGAAAAGCCTGCCAGATCTATCTACCATTCAAAATATTGACATAGAAAAAATGGCAAACGATATAAAAATGTTAAAATTGAAACTACAACAAACTGAAATTGAAATGGATAACCTCATACTAGAAAATCGAATCAAAGATAGAAAAATAGAAGAACAAGACAAGAAAATAAAGAATTTGTTAACTATATGCTCAAGTACACCAAATGATAAATTTAGAAATACTGCCAAAAAATCAAAATCAAAAAAAACAAGGTCTGACATTCATAAAAGCTTTACAATCCAAAATACTCACGAAAACAAGACAACAAGCAACCCAGAAATAATAAGAAATGAAATAATTACAACCGACAACGAACCATGGCTACGTAATCCAATGGAGGAACAAAATGATCATGTCCGCAAAACTCTCCGACATATACCTAGTGAAACAACAAGCAAGAACAAGGTTTTAATACTTGCCGACCAGCAGGGAAGAGGCCTTCAACACACCTTACAAACATTACTCGGAACAAATTGGGAGGTAACATGTTTCTGGAAGAGCGAAGCTAATTTACAGGAAGTTCTCAACACGTGTCAAAGAGAGCTTAATAATTTGACATTTAAAGATTTTGTTGTAGTCGCGGGAGGAACAAATGACTCTAACCCTTTTAGTCTCAAAATGAACCTATTAAATTGGATAAATAAGTTCCGACAAACAAACATTATTGTATGTGGTATACCACGCAATGCTATTCTCAACTGTTTCTTAAACAGTGAATTACAACTGATCTGTGATGGATTTGCTCACTGTGCCTTTGTTAAAATGAACTATTACAGAGCCAGACTAGGATCTAAATACTTTCTGTCAAATATAAGTTTTTCGATATTAAGAGACATAATTCATGCATGTAGAAATCACGATCACGCGCAATTAAAAAGTGTCCAATTGCAAAACATCGCTAAGATACCTGACCCTCGCATGCATAACCAACACCTAGTCACAAGCAATGTATCCAACTGCAGCCTTAGTCACTCGTACCAATCACCACATAAAATGCCTTTTTTATAGATAACTCCCTTAAAATACGCTTTATGCATCAGAATATAGCCGGGTTCTTGAGTAAAAAAGAATCAATCGAAATCTCCCTAAGCGAACTATTCAATTCCGGTAAAATTCCCATAGATTTAATTTGTCTAACTGAAACATTTATACAGCGTCACAGTGAATCACTCATTACATTAAAAGGTTTCAAATTAAGTACTAGTTTCTGTAGACTAAACCAAAAACGCGGAGGCGTATGTATATTGCAGAATAACATACTTAAAACAAAAGTACTACCCTTTATCAATGAATTAGCAAAAGAGCTGACATTTGAGTGCTGCGGTATTGAAATTGTAGAACACAAAATTATTCTAATATGCATCTACAGAACTCCTAAAGCTGATATCGAAATATTCTTCGATAATTTACAACTACTTTTGGATAGACTAATACGATTTAAAAAATATATAATACTTACAGGAGATTGGAACATTAATACGCTTATAAAAGACAGAATATCAATTAGACTATCAGAGTTACTTCACAGTTACAACATGGAGCTACACATTAATATGCCCACTCGCGGCAACTCTTGCATCGACCACTTCGCCAGTAACATTAAACAAGCAGTCGGATTTATAAGACCACTAGGCCTTTCAGATCATAATACTGCTCAGTTCCTAAACGTACCTGTAACATTCAGAAAAATACCTATGAAATATTGGTATCAAATCAAACGAGATTATAATCCTGAAAACATAGAAAAATTTAGATACTTTTTGGCAAATTATCCATGGTCAAATTTATTAACCAATAACATAAATACAGATTTTTCCTTATTTCATAAAGAATTGATTCTTCTATACAATTTATGTTTCCCAACGAATAAAATAAAGTGTTATAACAAATCCTCGACCATAAAACCAGGATGGTTAACTAAAGGCTTAAGAAAATCTAGCATCACAAAGAGAAAACTGCGCTTCACCTTCTATAAAAATAAATCTCATGATAATAAAACTAATTATAGAACATATTCTACGCTGCTTAGAAAATGCATACATACGTCGCAAAAAATAAATAATCACAAATATATATCTAACGCTAAAAACAAATGCAGGGCAACATGGAATATTATCAACAATAATAGCGAAAAACCACTACATGGTATCGAATACCTGACCATAAACGGTAAAAAAATAGAAGATGCGAACCAAATAGCCTGTTTATTTAATGATCACTTCTCGAACGCAGGCAGTAAAATTAATTCATCACTAACGCCAAACTTTAATCTAATAAGAGGAAATGAACCCACTATATTTTTAGCACCCACTGACAATTTTGAAATACTCAGGATTATAAGGTCTCTCAACAATACCCGCTCAACTGGATATGACGATATATGTACAAAAATCATAAAGATATGTGCTAGGGAGCTTTCTCCGTTGTTGATGTACCTAATAAATTGCTCTCTAACAGAAGGAATATTTCCAAATGTACTTAAAATCTCAGTAGTTAAACCTTTGTTTAAACGCGGAGAGAGAGATGATATTAATAACTATAGGCCTATAGCCCTCATCCCGATCTTATCCAAGATATTCGAAAAGGTAATGCATGCCAGGCTGACATCATTTCTTACCAAACATAATATAATTAGACCAGAACAACATGGCTTCCAGCAAGGAAAATCGACAACCCTGGCATGCTTCTCGCTTGTTAAAGATATATCGACTCAGATGAATAAAAAGAATCCTGTCTCTGCAATATTATTTGACATGAGTAAAGCCTTTGATTTTGTTTGTCACAAAACACTCTCTACTAAACTCGAATGTTATGGAATCCGTGGAAGAGCACACGATTGGCTCAAAAGCTACCTTGATAAAAGAACACAACTGGTCGAGATATCGAAATTAAATAAACATCACGAATATGTAGCACATAGATCTGACCGTAAGTTAAACAGTTTCGGAGTACCTCAAGGTAGCATTTTGGGACCAATCCTTTTTATTCTTTACGTTAATGACCTCCCCGCATGTACAAAGTACCCGTGCACTCTATTTGCTGACGACATATCTCTTATTATATACAGGCAACCTAAGCTCGACTATGAACACGAGATAAACACGGAGATAGCTAAAATTGTGAACTGGCTTGAACATAATAATCTATCAGTTAACCTAACTAAAACAAAATATATTCAATTTTACAATAAAAACAGTAAACCTCTTAAATTATCAATAAA
>DWGJ01003739.1:0-12797 GCA_018246895.1 Aspitha aspitha aspitha | reverse complement strand
CTCACGGCGCTCAACCCCCCCACGGACCCGCTGGTGGCGGCGCAGTATGCGCCCGTGCGCGACGCGCCGCCCGCGCCCGACGACGAGATGCGCAACCTCATGGACAACAAGGAGTGGTAAGCGAACCTACACATTCATAACCAGCTGCGTCCGCAGCTTAGCCCGCCTGGAAATCAATATTTTCCCGTTTTTGCAACATTTGTTTTTGTTGCTGCTCCACTCCTACTAGTCATAACGTGATTTTATATAGCCTATAGCCTTCCTCAGTAAATGGACTATTCAACAAAAAAATTATTTTTCAATTCGAATCGGTAGTTCCTGAGATTAGCGCGTTCAACTAAAGAAACTGTTCAGCTTTATAATATCGATATAGAAAGATAGATTAAAATAGACATAACCTGATAAAGATTATCAGATCAAATAATGCGATCATTCTACAATGTGGTTGACTCACTAATTATCTCGAAAATTTGCCTAAAGTATGTGATCTGTAAATGCAGTGAAATGTTTGTTGAAATAATGCTCTGTGTGTCCATTTTTATTTTTGTTTCCACGATAATGACTAAAAAACATTTTTTGTTTTATTGTTTCTAACAGTTTTTCCATTTCCCCGACAGAAGGACAAAATATCATACATGTCAAAAAAAATCCTATGTCAGGTAACGCTACCTTTAACAAACTGTATTAATTTGATTTGATTGTAGACGAACCATCGCTAAATCTCTTTCTACTTAGAATTTCTTTAACAATAGTACTAAATCGATTCATTGTTGCCTATTGTTTCATTGACATATCCAGCATGATGGATAATTTTTCAATTTACAAGTCGTGAGCTACTAGCGTCTTGACCAAGTATGTATTTAACTCGTCAGATCGTTGAACTGACTCGAACTAATGTCGACTGTTAGTTTTTGTCTTGCAAGGCTTCAATTTAGTAGGTGTATAAAACAACATTTATTTCGTTTAGTTATCTTTCAACAATATTATCAGCTTTTTACACTAAGTTTAAAGAACTCCCTTGAGTATTTGTCAAAATACGTATTCTGAAGTAATAGAAATGTTGTAGATAAGCAAATCGGATAATGAAACGGGTAAAGTTGCATCATAGACCTGGACATTAAGTTGTTTACTTGACTATACAACGCGTCACACTCTGCTATTGTTAGCCATTTCCTAAGACGCATTACCGTGCGTGCGTGTATTGAGCGCGTCGGGTTCAGAGGCATTGTTATCGCTAGTTTACATAACTTCCACTAATATGATATGAATACTTGTACGTACTTGAATAGTTTACGTAGATCTTTATAATAAACGAAATCGTGACGAATCGGTTGGCTACATATTTATAATGAATAGAATCGATAAGGTTACTACATATAACAATTGTATATTTATTGCAGCTTGAGCAGTGCCGAGGAGAGCGACAAGATGCTGGACGGACGGCCGTCGGTGGCTTAAACTTGTTACGTTTAAGCAAATATTATGTATTTCTGTACGAACGCGTCGGGCGAGCCCTCGCCGTATTCCCCCTTAAAACACGATAGTACTTTCCAGTACATTGGATTTATGCTAAGTATAGAATTTATTTTTATGATATTAATAAGTTGCCCTTTTGGGAGGCTTATAATCACAATTTCGTATACAAAATGGAGGACACCACTTTATCTTTCATGTGGTATAATTTTATATCCATATCTTTACGGCGATGCATTTTGTGGTACAAAGTATAGAGCGAAGGACACAAGTGGTGTGTTTTAGATGTGTGATAATTATATTGTAAAGGTTTCAATTCAATTAATGTTCTTTCTTGTTTCACTTTTATATTCTTCATATGTAATATGCAATATAATAACTAACAGAATATAATGTATATCTAAACATTAATTTGTATGAATCTTAAGCGAAACAAATTATAAATAATTTTTTATTTCTTTATCTTCTGTTCTTAAACAACTTTCTTAATAGTATTTTATTAAGGCAATAGTTAATTGCTAGCGTGTATTATACGTATAAACGTGATTTATAATGCATATTTTTAATAGCTTCATTAATTTTATTGGTATTTAGTGGAAGACACGTGGCCAAATTATCGTCCAGATTTAACGTAGTATTTAAAAGTGCATATTTGTGTCTTGTGTAAAACTTATGTAACTATCTAAGATTTGTTTAGATGTAGAAGTAAAACGTGTAAACTTCATCACTATATTATCGACTATTAGATATTATGGTTACTTTGCTTTACATATAATTATGTTCCATCAGGAACAGGCAATGTTTCTACGATATACGAAAATTAAATTAATCGTTCTTTGTTCTGCTACATTTGTTTCTATCGTATTTAATAAAAATATACCACACCGTCGCTAGTGACTCGTGTACATTTCAATTTATATTTTATTTTGCTTTATGTTGATACCGTCCTCAGTAGGATTAGTACTTTAAACTCGCGAGTTTGTAAGAATTATTAAGCATTTTCTTTGTTGCATTATCTTTTTAACACGATTTTTTCTATCAGAATGTAACATTTGTACGTTTTGATGTGTAGATGTCACATTTTATTATAATCGGCCGATATCAGTAGAACGAAAGTTTAGGACTTATGGACTGCATAGCATTTAATATTTATGTTCTATAGTTTTTTTTTAAATTAAGTGCTCTCTTTAAAATATGTACCACTAAAAATTGTATTCTTTCCAAATTCATATTATATCATCACAAATATTAGGAAGCAATATTTAACTGGAATTTTATCGATTGTATATAATTGTGTCAAATGAATAATAATCGACAGTTAATCAAGTTTAAATTGTTTATAAGTGTTCTGTAGTTCTAATATTACCCACAAGCGCAATAATTCTATGTTGTTTCGAAATTAAAGTAGGGATTACTTACGTTATATTACTTTTTAAATTAAAGAAGAATTTTGAAACATTTAACAACTTCAGAAAGTTTCTTAGCAGGACGTTAATGGATGCGACTGATAAATGGTACTTCATAGCGGTTTAGTTTCAATGCTTGTGGACAAATGTTGTTTGTATCATACAAAAAATAAATGAATGCTTTTCTTTGCTTTGGTCCGTACGAGATTATTATTACATTGTGTTGAAATAAAAAATCTTTTCACACATTAATTGAATATTAGAATATTAATATTAACACAAGAATATTAACTGCAATCAATTTACAACAGTTGATAATTTTTTAATTCTATGAAGGTGCAAGTGAGAATTTATTGGTGTGTTGAATGATATTATAGCATCTTTAATTTTATTTATAATTATTTTAGTACTTAAAGTACATTATTTTTTAAATGTTTATGTACTTATCTTCAATCTCAATCTTAAATAAAAAAATCGAAACTATATGTACAATTGTTTTATTACACCTGCTCCCAATGAGTTCAGTTCAAAAATTGTCTAAGATACCAGATATGTAGTTTGAGTTATGTGGTAACAGAAGGTGGGTTTATAAGAATTTTTTCACTCGCAAGATAATCCATACATCATGTAAAGAATTAATTCCAGGAAATATGTGATGAACTTCATACATAAAAATATCTGAAATACTTTTTTTAACCTACTTTTAGTATTATTAGCTTATGGAAAACGAATTCTAGTGAAAAACTAGTTACAACTAGCAAGTTAAAAACTAGTGAAATATAGTACATAAAGTCCCACATAGTACAAGGGAGATGTGATACTAGCTGGTCATTAGTGATGTATTGTTGGAGTCTGGAATGTGTACTTGACCTTATCATCTGTGATAACACAAGGCGTATGCACTTGCAAATTCATTTTTGTGGCGTCTCTTATACAGCAGCCAGTGATGCTGTATGTTGATTACACGATGGGTAAATAAATAAACAAATTATTATAAAGCATTGTTTACTATATAACAGATTATGGTATCAAATCTTTCGACGACGTGAATATACGCGTTGTTGGACATAATTGTAAACTTAAACCTAATCAGTCTCTAGTGGTGCGACGCCACCAAGGAACACCGGTTACTTCGTCTTCTGTAAATAAATTTGTTGTGGTCGGCCTGAAAAGAAATAATCATTACAATCTATACATGCATCATAGGGTTTAGAAATAAATTTCTTGGGAAAAAAAATTACCTATATACACGACTATGAGGTAATGTGGACGTCAATAATGGATATGCTGATGCAGGGGCATCCTGTAAGTAACGTAATAATATAAATAAGTGACAAGAAAAAGGGTAAACCAAAGGATTTCAGGTAATACCTATATCCTATGGTATCCATTTGCGTTACATTAATTGTAACCAATTAAAACACACTATATTTGTAACATACAAAAAGCACATTACCATCATTGGTGATTACGAGCTTCTGATGTATGTTTAGTATACCCGAGTGATACATGACAACTACAAGAACACAAACACAAACAAACAATGTAACACCTTTAGCAAGCTATCTGCACCAGGTGGCAATAAACAACACTTAGCGAGTCTCGTCTATTACCCGTATTTATTTATTGCCTGCAGTGTAAATGCTAATTTTGATGTATTTATTACAGTATGTTATCCATGTTTTGTAATTTACACATGAACATAATGAATAACACACAGGTTACCTGCATAGATTGCATTGGTATATGCATGTTGGCTCGTAATTTGCGCTGCCTGATCTCATGCCTCACACAGCATTGCACGCCGAGTAAAACACAGCACACACACGACGACAAGCACCCTGTAACATCAAAGTTATCCTAGATATTCATTGAACTTATGTTTAAGGAGCAATGTTTCCGAGGTTTCATGATCTTCACCACACATCAAGACTTACAAATTTTGTTACACAATGTGTGTATTTAATTAACAACAACCGATCAATGCAAATGAAATTTGATTTTATACATTGTTTACACATATTTGAAAGATAATAATAATACTATTATCACAAGTTTAAAAGATGCTGGTTGTGTTGCCCTGAGATCACAATCCCACTCTTTACATGCACTTAATGACCCTTGTAGTTGAAATGGACAAAAATCCCACATATTTCATATTCCTATCTGAAACAGACAGTAAAGATATCTAAGATTTTCTCTATTAAAAAAACTACAGAAATACTTACCAATATACACTAATACACCGAGATCACCATTTCTATTGGTACGCCTCAGTACAATACCAGCAATGCATAAAGAGATTCCAGTGAGTATCCCCACTACAAATATAACCTGTAACAAAGATGAGGGTTTGAAATATCAGTTAGACGGATACCAAAATACATGGGCCATGTTAAGTGTTTGCTCTGAAATGCAGAACGTTTAACTTTTTCAGGTTATGTATTGTAAATACTAATGATAATCAAATTTGCTTAAGAACAGTCTGGTAGAATAAATCATGCCAAAATTTGCTGAGGATTTTGCTACGTTTGTACAGTGGCACATTAACTTAAAGACTATCAATCACACAAATACCTAAATTAAGGTATATTTAGATTTGGGAGGTTTATGATTGATTTACTAATATGTAATGTATGAATATCCATAAATTAATATTTATTTGACCTGACTATGCCTTCCACTGCCACTCCAGTCTGCTACTATTTCCTATTTCCCTTTTCATAATAATCCAAGACGGGAACATTTCTCAAACTTCACTACTAATTATCACACATTGCAGAGTAAATCAATATTAAAAGTTACTCAAGTTATTAATTTTTAAGAAAACAATATAACCCCTTACACTGAAACCCTCACCCATATTGGAGTCTCTGTTTTTTGTACCTTATAATAAGATTTTACAATCAATATTTAAACATACTTGTAAAATATAGTAGCAAACATATTCAAATCCAGGGCAATGTCCTCCACAGGCACCAATAATAGGTACTTCTGGACTGACCGAGGGTACAGGTGGAATGGGCGACCTGTTGGTGGTCTGAGAGTGTTGGCTGTGACCTAGAGGAAGAGAGAATGAAGATGCACAGGGAGGAAATGCATAAGTCTCTGGAATCACATTACTGGCTGGAATTTTCTCTTCTTTTTTATAATCACGCCACGTCCCAGTATTATATGGGGCTTGATAAACTGGTGATGGTGGACCATATTGACGTGTCCCATTATAATAGTGCGGAACCTGAAAAGAAAAATGTTAAATGAGGATTTATTTTCTGAATCCACGACTCCAAGTCGCATTGTTAGCAAAAATATAATGTAAACCGTTCTGAATATTTTGGTCGGGTCGTACTTGTATAAAATTGTAAGTTTGTTATTAAATCACTAAAACATCGAAATAAAGATTTGCGAGGCACGGTAAACTTACGTGATAAGGATTATCAGAAGTAGAACTATCCGTTCCTGCGACTTGATAAACTGGGGTGTTGATGTCCTCAGCCCACGGGTATTTAGTTCTTTGTTGTGTTGCTGACACAAACTGTTGTTCACTTCTTGGTACAACTGTCGTTTGGTAAGGATGTATAGTCCGCGATGATACTTGTTGCTTAATCATATTCAAGCGTTACAATAACGTTGCTTTATCACTACTCATCTCATTCTTATTTCACGAAAAATACCCCCCAAAATAAAAAAATTAAAAATCTCTATCTGATACCCCAAATATGACTGTTAAAAACTGTTTCAACCCCTAAAATATAACAAATAAGCATACCTAATTCTTATAGAGCACTTTAGTTATAAACAAAAAATTCATTATTGTGTAAACTAAAACCTCTAAAAATTTAATATTATGTACAACTCCTAATATGTGTAGTTTGGACAGACGCCATTTCTGAATTTTTTACACATCCAAAGATAAACATGTTAGTATAATTTCTTTTATGCTAATATGAGTATTCAGAGCCAAGCCATTCATCCAGCCGAACAGTGGAGTCCGTGATTTAAACACTAACAAGTAGTAAATATATTTTGAAAATGGTATTAATTGAAATAAAACAGCTGATATGTTTCATATTAAAAACAGAACACCGTAATTGATAAATAAATGATGTACTCAATTGAATATACATACACCTTCGGCGCATCAGATTAGATTTTATTGAATATATTTGTATATTACCATAGTCCTGAAAGTAATAATTACCTACTAATAATTACCTAAAATGTGTCCATATAAAAAAAGGCCAGGCCTGCCTATGGCTCTCCTGTTCTTTGTATAATTACTCTACGACTCGTACTAGAAAATGACTTAAATAAATCACGTGCTCACTTGCAGGTCAGATATTGTTCATATCGGTTTGAAGCGCCATCTGTATTTTGATTCCAAAACAAATAGTACTAAATACTTATAGCAAATTGTTATTTGGCAAATAGTAAGTTTATATAGGTACACGAAATATTTAAATTTAACAAGTTCTTGTTGTAATTATTATTTATTATTTATTTATTGATAATAATGACATTAAAACATGACTATCTTATGTAAGAAATTGCCCGAAAACAAAAGAAATATTTTATGTGGCCATTTTCTTGCTCTATAGTTGTTCATTTATATATTCCACAATTTGTGATTAATAAAGTCATATAAATAAGAAATGAAAATTATCAATAAATTTTTAAGTGGCAATTTTATTGAGAAGGAAATTTATCTCTTGGGTTCTATACAGAGAGGGCGCAGCTCAATTTCATAATCGTTTGGAAGGCCATAGATAAGTATGTACCAATATATGAAAATGTAAGGCAGTGCCCCCCCTCCCCCTCTGTAATAATCTAATCTAATAATCTATAATTTAGATTGATCTAAATTTAATCTCATTTTGTGTAGTAAAAAATTAAAGTTTTGTAACATTTGTGCGAAAGTTTTTTACATTAATTCCATTAAATTTGTACAAAACGAAAATTTTGTAGTTGACACTTCAATGAATTTAACAGAGAAAAGGATGATCTCTTCGATGTGATTGGATTTACTTAATTTTCTACTTTATTTGTGTTCAGCGTGGATAACCACAACTAAATGTGCCATTTTCAAGTTTAAAATGTTTTGTGGTGCTGTTTTCTTGAACGTGTTATGTGACAATAAAGTATAAAATGGTTGTAACCGGGACAAGCTCGGACAGCACGATGAGTGCATCAGAAGAAACCGACAATATAACTGCAGTTGCTAACAGTTTCTGTAGAGATTATATCAGAGGCTATTGTGATCGTGAAAATTGTAAGTACATACATGAGCCCCTACCAAAAGCGTGTCGCAGGGACTTTTTTCGCTTTTGTCATGATTATCAAAACAAAGGCTGTTACCGACAGAGTTGTAAGTTTTTGCATGGAACAGTTGACGAACAGGAGTACTTCTTAAAGAATGGAATATTGCCAAAAATGATTTCTGTATGCCAAGCTTTCATACTTGGTTCATGTACAAAACTGGATTGTTCATATCTACATCCACGAGAGTTAATGCATAGTGAAAGGATTCCTATTCACAGACATCTACCAGTAATGTATACCAGACCTCCTCCTGTACCACCTCCAATGCACACTATGCCGTCAGAGCATGTAAGGAATGATGAATCTCCTCCAGAGGCTAAATTGAGAAGATTTGCATTTGATGATACATCCATTGAGAATCAAGTGTTAGCTGCATCCAACCTGTGTCCTAATTGTGAATTACTGGACCACAAGGTGAAGTTACTGCATGATAATATAAGTGTTTTATTGAAAAAGGTAACAGATTTGTCTGAAAAAAATGCTCAACTCACATCAATGAATGAATTTCTATTACAACAAACCTCATCCCTTCGAAGTGACCAGCCCTGTGTGATCACCTCTCGTCATGGTACATCAGCTCCAGTTTCTTTAGCAACTGTAAGTGTGACACCAGTGGTTAGTCTTGCGGGTGCATTGCCTGCATTAGTTCCAGCAGCAGCAACTTCAAATTTAACCTTAGCCCCAGCTGCCTCCAGAGCTCAGCTTCTAACTCCAGCGCCACAACTGCTCACAGTTAGCACAACACAACAACTTGTAGGTAATTCTGGTGCATTAATTGTGACCAGTGCTGGAGCACAACAATTGATGCAAGTCAGTGACTCAGGGACTCTGATGGGTGGTGGGCAGACTGTAGTAGCAGTGACTCCTGCTCAATTAACCTTAGCCCCTCCTGGACAACAACTAATGACAAATGCATCTCAAACAACTGTTCAGCAATTAGTCCAGCAGTCAGCACTGCAACCACAATTGGCTGCACAACATCAGTCGCAACAATTTGCAGCTGCCCAACAATCTGTTCAACATTTAGCAGCCGCTCAACAATCTGCCCAGCATTTGGTGCAGCATTCAGCACAACATTTGGCAGCGCAGCAGTCTGCTCAGCATCTTGCCGCTCAACAGTCTGCACAACAGCTTGCAGCGGCTGCCCAACAGTCAGCACAGCAAATGGTAGCTCAACAATCGGCTCAGCAACAGCTAGTGCATCAAACTTCAACACAGCAAATCACAATCTCCAGTTCCAGCCAACCTATGGCAATGGCTAATTCCCAAGCCCAGTCAATAACATTCCCAATAATATCCCAGAGTATAATGCCTCACTAAAGTATTTATCATTATTTTAAAATTTTTGATAATAACTTCCAGGGCACATAGTGTACAAGTTGCCATATATCAGAGAATATCTTGATAAAAATTAATTCATTGATTCCGTGTAGTTGCCAGTGAGTAGGTAAATTTTATTTTACATATATGTATTTTTGTGTATGTACTTGAAAACTACCTTATAGGAAACCAGCTTATATGAGATGTATATTATTTTACCTCACATGATAAAAGTGATTTATTGTATTAGATTTATAATTATCAGTATGTATTATGATATTTAAAACATAATAATTGGCTTAGTAGTTATGAGCGGTTGTATGAGAGACGTTAAGCTTCAGTTATAAATGCAATATATGATATAATATGATATGATAATAGGTATATAATATAACATTTTTCATCCCATAATGTTCCACGATTACATTTTATAGACATTGTCTAGAACTCTTGTTTTCTTCATGATATGTTCCTTCATTGTTATAATAAAAAATGATTTTTACGTAAAAAAAACAATTGTAAAATCAGATATGTGCGCCAGGATTCAAACTTCAGGTTACAGAGTGGGAGTGGGAATGGGAGTGGGAGGTGAAAATCTAAACCGCTGGGTTTTTATAAATATAACTTATGTGGCAACTTTCTAGTGGTCCTGGATGTTCATTTTGTGATGTTATTATGTTAAACATATCGCTCACTTAGCAGTATAATGACACATCAACTTTAATCTTATTTTACAGATATTAGGGTTAAAGATTTTACAAATGGAAGTGGAGGGAACATACCAAGTGCTCCAATGAGCCTCAACACCCTCTCTCGACAAATAGGAAATCTAACACCGTTGCCGTTTTACCGCTTTATAAAGTATCCTCTTTTAAACATTTAGGCCGTAAAAACTCAATTTCGCTTTTTTTGTAGATGTGCCATTATACTGCCAGGTGGGTGATATAGTTACTAATACAAAACAAATTCTTGACTATATGATAGCTTTTGTTTAATGTAAGTTTCATTTTATGTGTCACTTGCACATTCATCAAATGAATTGTAAATTCAATTCTAATAGTGAACAGTATTTTATAGGCTGCATGTGTTATTATGGAGTGATTTAGGTATAGATAACGAGTTGTAAGCTTCTTTGACATATTCATGTGTTCCGGTCATTAGTAGGTATATGTAGTTAGATTATCTCAATATTTTACTATATATTCTGGATGGAAGTGTGCATGTAAACAGGGTAGAGACAACCGGCATGGCTTTTTCTGTATGCAAGAAATATCTCATACCCTTTATTTATTGTATTACATCATTTATTACTTGACTGTTACAGGCGAGGGTTCTACATTAGAGGTAATAATTAAATTAAAAAGCCATAAAATATCTCATTGTTGGTTAATTTTAGTTTCAATGTACTTTTTCATTCATGTTTTTTATTATTGGACAGTTATATAATGTGTAGATATTAAGGCTATGATTCTGTATTTTATTTAGTTTTCTTACACTATAAACAAAAAAGATATTTGGTAAACTTGTGAATAATCTGGTTGTAACTACATTGCGCTTCGATAATTTCACGAGATTTCAGAATATTTGAATATTAATAGTTTGTAAGCGATATCCATTGATTCAACCTAATAAGTGTGTAACAGTGTTAACACTTGGCTGATTGTTTAATGCCATATTAGAATGAGTTATTAATAAGAGGGTAACCTTATTAGTTTATAGGTAACATTTCAAAATATCAAAATACTTGTGATTTTTAATACTCGCAATGACTATATTGTCCGTGTTAAGAATTCTATTTGTATAGAAGTCATAATTACCATGTAAATCTTGAACAACTTCATTTGATGGTCATTACTTAATTATAGGACAGTATGCTAGAGTTCCACAATCAGTGGCTATGTTGTGGGCTATAATTTATGGAAACTATATTTTTTATATTAAAACTACTTTAATAATTCGTACATCTTTATTATTACAATCGTTTACAAAGGTATAAAATTACAAATAACAATATGGACTTGCAGAGTTTGTTTACTTGTGCAAGTAACATTCATTCACTTTGTATTTCATCATTTTCCCTTTAGTTCCAAGTACAAAATTACCATTTTTATCAAATGCGATTGCTGTCACTTTCCCAGGTATGTTGTCAACATTCTTTAGAGAGCTGGTATTATTGACATTTGTGTAAGCTAAATTTTCGCTGGCAATGAAAACTTTTTCATCATAGAAGGATATTTGGGCGAAACCATTGTAGGTGACGTTGCTGATAAATATGGGAGATGATAAAGTAGATTTTAAAACATAGAATTTCTCCTCTTTGATGAAATAAAAGTTATTTTCGTTGTCTATTGCCATTTCATTGAGTGCCTCGAGAGTTTTGAATCGTATTTTCTTTTCACCTTCTAATAGGTATAACTCTTCAACCCCATTCAGGCTCTCGGTTATGTATTTGTTGCCATCTTTATCGACGAAAATCATATTCAATTTTAAATTTGGATCTGATATTAACTTGGCTCGTTGGGTTTCATAGCTGTATACGTATATTCCTTTAGCGGTACCAAAATAAATATTAGTTCTTTTTTTATCTGCAGCAATTGAATAACTAAGCCCAGATGGTAAACCTATGAGAAAAAACAATTTAATGTTTCTACATGCAACATTTTACAGTCAAAACGAAAGTGTTCGCACAGTTCTAACTACTATACTATATTAAATACATCCCCATGACATCAATGCTTTAAAAAAATAGGGTGGCTATTTGCACTAGCCAAAGCTCAATAGGCTATGGAAAAGAGAAGTGAAGTGAAAAGAAACTATAACAATAACAATATATGACACAATAAAAATAATATCATAGGACAAATTCAATTGGGCCGCTTATCCCAAATGGAGTCTACATATAGTATCAGACAACTGATAAACTATTAGTATACATTTTAAAATTGTTAGTTAGGTAGACAATTTTTAATCCAGACAACAAATATGCTTACAAAACATGTTTTTCTTGGATGGGAATCGAACCCGCAACCCCACAGGTCAGGTACAGTGGTACCACCAAATAAGTCAAATGAAATACATGAATTTTATTGGAACGAAGTTTTTTTTGGCGCGTTGCGAAAGGGGGCTAGATGGAAAAAATTAGAGAAAAAGTTATAACGACACTGCTATAGCTTAAGCCTTGCGGCGTGCGCGTGTTTTTCAGTCTGTCTCTCTCTCTCTCATAGAAAGCCAGTTATTTTCGTTTCGTCTTTCTATTTCGCATTGTACAGTGTGGTGTCG
>DWGJ01003738.1:0-12798 GCA_018246895.1 Aspitha aspitha aspitha | reverse complement strand
CAAATATGGGTACATTTAAAGATGTTGTAGAATTGTTAGTTCACTCCATATTTTGCCTTTTACGGCGTACAAATTTTGTATATCTACTTAAAAGCTCCTACTTATAAGGACTGCAATAAAAAAATTGAGCAAATAGAGCAAATAGTAACGGCCCTGTTACCTTCCGTCGCTGAGACAAAAGATGGTCACGTGACCAATTATTTTTCCTCGGATTAGTTCAACGTTCAGAGAAAGCCGCGAAAGCGCTGCGATCTCTGACTCCGCCCGTCAATTTGTAATAAACATAAATTTTTATACATTTATACGATTTTGTTTGCTGTTATAAATGAGATAGATAATTTATCAGTTACGTGATGAATACATTAACGTTAACCGATTAAGTTATGTAATTTTATATCAACTTTGGTTTATTTTATAACTTATCGTTGGAAGTAGGTTTCTTCACCAACATAGGGTCACATCAAGTCAAAAACTTTGAATTTTAGTTTAGAATAGACAAGGCTTTCGAAATATGCAAGTAAAGAGTAAGGGTACGAAGTAGGAAAGTAGGAAGAAGAAAGAAGTCTAGCGTTTCTTCTCTACCTTCTCTATCTTGTTTGTCATTCTTTCATCATCCATTCTTTCCTCGCGCTAAAGTCACCGAAGCAAGGATTACAATCAGACACAATTTATACGAGGTTATTAAGTAAGTTATTTTCGGTTTCGTTACGAGCGACTAAACAATCCCGCGTGCGCATTTATATGCACATTGGGTGTAACGATTGGTACTAAGTCACGCATAATCATATCGTTATGGACTCGGATGTAGCGGTTACGAAATAATGGACTCGTTATGAGTTGGAAGGCTTCTCGTGTCAACGTGATTCGCCTAAACCAGTCGGTCGTAGGTATTTATTATAATTTTTACGTAGTTTTTATGGAAATAAAAAGCTCGTAAGTTTAAAATTATACAAAAATTTTATTACGTGTCATATTAAATTAGGTAACATTAAAGGCTTGCGACAAAAGGTAAAGGAATAAAATATGCATATAACACTCACTTCCTATCAACTTTAAGCTGATTGGGAGCAGAGATATGCGTCATATCCGTTTTTGTTTCTTATTCAATTTTGTGTTTTGTCTGTGTCCTATATTTGTTTATTTTTTATATCTGTGTGTGTTATGTTACATATAATCACGCTAATAAAATTTCTGTTTCGGATAAGGGTGGCTGTGTTACTACTCCGATCCGAGCGAACTATATACATACATATATGTATGTATGTATATAGAGCACGTGCTCTACCACGTTTAATTGTCCCATACACGTAAATGCACATGAATTGAACTTACATATCGCATCCCGCACCAGACAGCTGAGCAGCAGCGCCGACCAACACAGCCTGCGCGCCGCCATGGTACCACTATTCAACTGTATCAGCACGACGTGTTCCCGAAACACATATTCACTAACACACACTAACTCGTCCCGCGCGTGTTTCGCCTCATGTTTCCACGCTCACCTGTAAATAAAAAAAAAATTGTTTCAATTTGACATACGTATTGTATAATTTTGTTTAATTTTTAAGGTATTGAAATAAAAAGAATAAATTTGAATAAATATACAATATATTATTGACATGTATAATTTTTAAAAGCTAGCATTTAAGAACCATGTCGCGTATTTTTAAGGCTAAAAATTTGAACTGGACAGTTGATACAAATGTTTGCCTTGGGTGGGAATCGAATCTACCCCCGATTTAGGAGCCAGGGTCTGTAACCAGTAGATCAGGAGACCGGTGAATAGCTGGTAACTGGCGGCGCATCTCTCCGCGTAAATTAAACGCCCCAATGAACCGTGGTCGATAAACGATAACGGTGCGCCATTACCGGAACGGGACCCCGCCGGCGACGCGAGGCTTCATGCTGCACGTATGTATATCTCCAGTATGTATGAACGCATACTTGATATAATTGCAATAATTGCACTTCATTTACAGCGTAAAACTCCGATACTCTACATTTGACACTAAACCAATAGAATTATAATATACAGCACACGTGTGTGAAATATCAATATAAATACATTTTATTTTTTATTCACATGCGTTATTAAAAACAGAAAGAGAGAAAATGTTTATTCCATCCCAAATAAAAACCCATTATAGAGGTTTGTAATTAAAAATCTATTATTCGCGGCTCTATCCATTTTTATCATCGAAATTATTTGCTTATATCAAGATAATATAATCTCTAAATCACAATAAATATATGAAATATATTAATACGCTGATATACAAACAACTGCCAAAACAAATAATCATACCATCGCGTGTTCTGCCAATTAAGCCCTACAAAAGACTTCAACGTATAGCAAAGCACCGCTATGGGAATGTTTTATTGATAATAATGTCATGTATGTAGTTGGAAAGCTGTTGGATGGCTACTTTTCCATTTTACTAACCATCATAATTTGTTGTCGTTTTGTTGTTTTAATGTTATTTAGCATTATGAATGTTGAAACTCATTCTAATAACATTCTGCAATTGTTTCAATACAAGAATCAAACGTTTGAAAAAATGTGATTTACAGTTATAGATTTTAGTGTCTCTGAATATCTTATAAATATTTGCTTTACAACGAACCAGACATTAACAGTAACAACTCACACTTCTCGAATGAAAACTAATAAAGTTGTACTTTATGTTGTAAGATATTACAAAGCTTCATGACAAAGTTCCAAAGCTCTGTAAATAAAGCTCAAACGAATTTGCATTGCGGCTAGTATTACATTTTGTCATAAAACTCATTATTACGTGTTAATTTATAAACCGTATTCTAGTGCCTTAGTACAAATGAAACAGTACAGCTTCGTAACAAAAGTGTGTCATTATGACTACAACAAAACGTGATAGATATCTTTATAATTTAATTCCAATATATTTAATCTCAGTCAGTTAAAAATGGTATTATTATGGAAACTGAAAGAGCATTGTCCCATAGAATCTGACCGGCAATCTTTGCCGCTCAGCAAATTACACAAGAACGTTAATTGTAAAGTATAATTGCCTTTTGCAGAACGCCCCGAGTGCCTACGACGTGCGTGCGTGATGTTACAAACTGTTTTATCAGGTTATTTACAATGTATATCGTTTACAGATTCTATAAATTAATAGATGCGTTATTTATTAAATGTATAAGATGCGTAATTTACAAAGTCTATCATCGTTCTACTAAAAACGTCATTAACCCATTTTTGATATGAATATGAATTTCAAACCGAAAAGAGTTAGGTCATTATCTACCATCTTTGTACACCTAATAGATTATTATAGAGAAATCTCAGATTTTCTAATGACGTTTTCTTTTTCCTTGCAATGAATATCTTACGATTTTGAAAACGTGCATAACTCTGTAAATTTCGAGTTGCGTGCGAGGACTTAGGACCCCTGACCTTCCGAGTAGCATGCCAATAAGTTCTCCGTATAATTTTTTGAAGCGTCCGAGGTCTGCCTACCCGTATTTTACGGTAGACTATAGTGCTGGCATAGCTTATTTTAGGAAGAGAATAATTCCCAACAGTATAATAAAAAACAATTAATGACAATTTGGAGCTAATACTATAAATACATATGTAGATACGTTAATTTAGTACGTGTTTCAACTGGCCCTATTAACAGTCGCAGTTACATAAGTAATCTGATCTAACAAGGTGTGCGCCCTTCGGGGAAAGTTGAATTAATATTTATACCGCGACACGAAAGTTGTAGACTTGTCGACCGAATGGTTAGCATAAAGAGGAAATCACTGAAGGTGGTTATTTGCGCTCAAATGATAGACGTCTGGATTCGTTTCGATAACAAACTTCCTCATAAAGTGCATTACATGCAGAACAAAGAAACAAGGAAAGAAAATAATCTTCAAAATGTTCGTTACCCATGGAAATCTGAGCATAATAGCCCTCTTAACGTTAACATTTCTGTGATGACATGTTTGTATCTTGATGTAAAAGTATATAAGCATGCGTATATTTGAAAATTCATGTCAAATATCAGCTGCTTGTTTATCTTATACAAGTTCTGTCAGTTAGGGGTCGATGGTCGCGGAGAAGTTCTTTCAAGATATTAGTATTATTATTGTTGTTTCACTTCTCTGATTGTAATGTAGATTGCGTTTCATCAAATATAAAAGCGCGGTAAATAAACTAGTAATAGTTAATTACACGCCGACTTAGGTAACCGTTGTAAAACTTATCGCCATTGTTCTTACGGTGAAGTAACAGATTTTTTATTTCATGTAATGAGAATTATATTTTCACATAAGCTTAATAATCGGTTAAGGGTTTTAATGTGTATAGTGATATCATAAAGTTAAATATAGATGGAGCAAGGAAGAGAGAATTTGGTGCTACAGCTCATGCATTGAAAAGTCTTAAGACTCAATTATGGCAAATGCTATAAATTGGCTACCTTGACATAGTATATGTACATAAGTATGACATTAGCCAAAACAGATTTAAATAATATTGAAAAACTGAGTTGTGATAATTCTTTTATAGTTTTGAAACCACCAATATCTTGTTTAAGATTCGTATGTGAGTATATACATATATACAAATGTATTATTTTATAATGCAAATGCGGGGAACTCTACATTTAAATGTGTTTAAATATACATACATACATCTTCTAACCGCCAAATCATAATTATATACAATTAAAGAATATTACCGAATTATGAATATTAATATTATGAAAATAAATTATGAATACATTCCATAACGTCTACAGATACTAATAATTCGATGTCATTCGTTACTGTTGCTGCGTCAATGTAGAGAACGCAGTTGGAAAGCCTATTGTCTCTATAGACTCTATCTTTTTCACCATAAACCGGAACACGGCGGGTGCATCATTGTGGGCGGAAGTACATGTTATAGTTTTTTACAACGCTTCTATTTGTAGCAGGTGCTGCAATAATTAATAATGAACAATTGAGAGTTTCTTTCCCAACGTCAAGTGCCCAGTATGAAATCGTGATATTAAATAATACACTGTTTTTATTTTTATTTATGTAACATTAAGGATGGCTGGAGTGGATAGTATAGATGCAGTTTGAGATGGTCCACGTGAGACTAAAAATACTATTCAGCCTTGTCTTAAAGAGGAGTAGATTACAGTTTTCGAAAATTGTTCGATATTTATTTCATCCCTTAAAATTTAAGATTTAATCTCTTCTGCTCAAAATATTTCAAGCCTTTGCCATCATAATTTAAGAAATTGGTTTGTATATTTTTAGCTTCTTTTATTATTTCAGAACGTTTTACATAGATCGTTGTAATATATAGTGAATTAATATTTTATTCATAATTTTTTGATATAATAGGACGGTAAGCGACATATGTAAATGCTTTCTCATTTACGAATCGATCTGCAAAATTACGATAAACGTACCCGTTTACCTGAATTTATATGAGTTTCAAATTTTTTTACGAGTCTAAATTATCGAATAAAATCTTATAATCCTATTGTAAACAATTGTAATATCATTAAGAGGTATCTTTAGCTCATTTATTTTAAAAACGAATGTTAATACCATATTAATATTTATTTCAAAACAATATTTATTACAAAGCTTCAGTCTAACTTATATGTATTTTTTACGATGCAAGCTTCATACTTATATAACAAAGCTATGAATTTTCCACAAAAATTAAATATAAATACTAGAAAGACACAAGTATATAATCCAGTTATTATGACGTAATAACCTTTAAACTTAAAAGAAAGTTATAGCGGAAAAGCAACTCGGAAATGTTGGCAGGAGCCTACGCGATCACAAAACAATTTCCACTAAACATATTAAACAGTAACAGAAAAGCTCTTCAAACGAATAAAATTTACAGTAAATTTATTAACGATATGCATTAAAGATTCGCATATTATGCAAAAAATTATATTTTAAACACTCACGCTATAAATCGAAATATGGCATCCAATGCAAAAAAATCACCACTAAATCAACGCTCCACTAAATTTGACATGAGTTTCCGTGGCAGAAAGCGTCAAATTATCAACGAAAGTTCAAAACCAACGATGCCGTTGTAGCCGTCGTGGCCGGTAACGCAGCGTGAGGCTCGAGCGCTGCGCGAAATGCGACTGACCGTATGCACTCTACATTGGTAGAGTCGAGCGTCTTTAACATCTCTACTTTGACGTAAAATCTACCGGTAAACTTGGAAGGTCTTCTTTACGTAAAATACATATTGTTGCAAAATAGTCCATTACGTCTTGTTATTACTCCTTTTGGTAAATTATTTATCGATAGTGATAAATTTAACGTTACTACACTATACTTTTCTTTGCTACATACATATGTAGCATAATGTTCAAATTTTTGCTTATTTTACACATAAATCGTATCTTTGCCAAGTCTGACTGCCCACAAAGTTTTCTTCACGTATTAATATACATACATATGTACAACATGTACGAGAAGATTAACTCCTTTCTTTGAAAGTAGAGTAAGGAATTCAATTTATAAATCTACCGTATCGTTTTTAACACGGCTCTATTATATAATATCTGCATAACATTTAATAATATTATTATTCGAGATGTATGTAGGTACGTTAATTAAGAAATTATACTAGTAAATTAATGCCTTACTGAATAAATGATTCATGATTAAGCGTTTTATTACCTTAATTCGTACAATAGTTTACTGGGAATTCATATTTTATATAATCTTTTTAATGTTTTCAAAGCTTGCATAATTAACAAAACCAAGTAATTATTAATAAAAAGTTATTTTTAGTCATCTATATACATAACAATTTATACCGCTTAATTATGTTGATATGTAGCGATTGTAGTATTTCAAAATCACAGGCAGTTGGTGCGTTTGTGCAAATAGTAAGTTAAAAATGAAATATAAATTTTTGTAAATAACAGCTTTTAGGTATTTGCTACATGGTACAGGTTTCGTTGATATTGTTTTTATTAACGCAACAATTATATAAAACCAAAAACAGAAAAACGGATTAAACAGAACAGTTAAGGTTAACGATAAAAGTAGGTTGTCAAAGAAATAATTTAGAAATTTGATTAATTAAACAAAATTAAAACACTTTAGCAATATGTTGAAATAAGAAAATAAGCACATCACAAACATTAAAAAAAAGATATAAAGACCAGATATTATTACGTACTTCCTCCTTCAATACTCACTAGGAAATATAACGTACTCAGACACAATAGAAATGAAGAAAGTGTAAAAACCACTTCCTATAAACGACAAATGACATCGAATTAGTACTTACGGTACGGTTCAGTAAAGCCTACCAACTGGTGATAGAACAAAACCATACCATTAAACACTTTTGTTCGACGGTGGTTGAAAATATTGATTGTTAATTTAATTAATAGTTAAAACGATTATCAAATTAATAATAAATAGAAAAGATGTATTTGCTTTCCTTTTTTGGCGATAAGTGAATTTCAGCAGATTTTAGTAAAAGACAATGTTCAGTGTTTTCGACCTTTATATCTGCGGTGAACATTCAATTTGAATCAAAAGATGGCTTACGACATTAGAAAGTGCTAATAGTTGTTATCGTGGACACAAAACTGCCCATAATCGACGTTTTGAAGACACCACGCTCTGTTTGTGCCCAAACTTGACTTTAGAATATGCGCCAAACCCGTACGACCATCGGTGTTGACTATGTATTTGTTTTCAATTGTTTCATTGTTCCATTTATAAAAGGAGAGTTTTTAAAACCCGTGTTTACGGTTAGAACAATAACAGGGGTAAGAGGATTGATAAAATACATAAACCCCTTTAATTATTTTATTGACTGGCCTCGTGGTCGAGTGTTTAGAGACCCCGACTGCAAAACCGAAGGTCATGGGTTCGATTCCCACCCAGGATAAACATTTGTGTGATGAGCACATTTGTTTGTTCTGTGTCTGGGCGTAATCAAAATATCTATATAAGTACTATGTCGTATGTATACGAGTATATGTATGTTTATCAGCTGTCTGGTCACCATAACACAGACCTTATTTGCCTAATTTGGGAGCTGACAGCCGTGTGTTGAATTGTCCCCAGTTATTTATTTATTATTATGCTATTGTACGGATTAATTTGTACCAATAAAATCTTTCTTTAAAAGTGACCTCGTTATTGGTTTTCGTTAAAATATTCTAATAATAAAATTAAACAGACGTCTAATTAATAAGCAGAAATAAATTTTTCTTCCGATATCTGATTTCTTTTAAGCATTTCGTTATGAACATAAACCTATTTTTTAATGAAGTTTTTTTTCATTTTTATCAATAAATACCTACAAAACGCAATCATAGTGATGCGTATGCAGTAACACCATGTTTGTTATTCCATGTAAGGCTACGTTTTTCCTTTAAATACACTGTTATATGCAAATAACTTTTTATCTGTAACCACACGAGCGAGGCTGAGAAGAATAGCTAGTCAATATATTAGCTTAGCTAGCAATAGGTTAGCGTTTTGTTAGTGCTAAGGTATTAGACATTATGTTATTATGTCTCGAATCGTTACTTTGCTTTAATATAAAAATCATAAAACAGAGTATTTGTTATGTTAGACGTGCACTTGAGCTAGACACAAACGTGATCGATTTTATTATACATATTATGTATATATTTATGGCACAAATAAACATGAAATAATGCCCATAATATAAATATAATTGTTCAGTTTTATTAGCCATTAACAAACTACATAATATCGATTTCACGTTTATTGAGATGCAGTCAAACCTATTAAACCTATTAAAATGTTATGAGTATATTGTCTAAAACTCACAAAATATGTAGTTCAAAACAATTATAAGAATAATTTTTAAAGAATAGTAATTAGTTTACGAATTGGAAGGTTCAAAATCACGAGTTCATTAAACTTGACAATAATTGCATAATGTTTCAAATGTTATAATCGGAAAATATTATCAATAAATAGTATAAATGTATCAATGATAAGTAGTTCAAAATGATACGCGTGTTTTGACACGAAATGTTTGTCTGCAAACTTAGTATGCTCGAATAAGTTGACAGAAACTGGTTTGGAACAACTTCAATGTGTTATTAAACTAAATAGCAGCCTGCACAAGTACGGTAGGCGTTTTTTTATTGGAGAAACTACTCAAACGTCAGTTGTAAAAGATAATTTGTCATGTTGTATGTACGTAAGTTTAAAGCAAAATCTGTATTTAATTAGCATAGCGGCTGCGATTGGCGGCGAATTTAAATATATTTTGATTCCTATTGTGATTTTAGACTCTATAGTTTTCAAGTTTCATTTTCTATACTTTCATTTAGATTTCTTTTTAAACGAATCCTAATATGAAAACTAAAAGGAATAGATAAGACTGTGAAAATAGTGCACGTAGCTGACTAGATTTTCTTTTTGTGTGTAATATCTGTATAGGATAACATACATATATATACATACTCGTAGATACAAATATTTAATCTAATTTTAATAATTTTATTATTAGATCCACCAACGCAGAATACATTACGATTTAGTATAACGCATTTCAATATAAATATAGCATAGTGAGATTTAAATAAATTAAGATGATTTAATTGAGATTCAAACTGGGTACGTTGTACATATTAGTTAAATTAACTTATCAGTACTGTTACATTACAATACATTGCAAATACATTGCATACAATATTTAGAATATAATTATATTAATATTTTGCATTGATAGAAATAAAATAAGGTATGTCCAAAGCAATAAAAAAAGATTGGCAGAAACTGTTCAAAAGGCTTCATTCAGAGAGAGTACGTACATATCTGTACGGTGCAGATGTTATCCAAATGACATTTCTGCACTTCCGGTATTTACGTTTGTTATATCCATACTTTCGTTTTTCATTGTGTCGGTCAGAGGTTATGTCACCTTACTGGCTTTTAATGTGGCGATTGTCATTTTCCGTGTCTCGGGGTATTCGTTTGCCGAGTGTTAAGTAATACGACTCTACATTTATCATCGTAAATGTAATTGTCATAAACGTTTTGCTTTCACGTAGGATTCACATAAGATTCGTATAGGATTTCACACACAATAAGTGTTAGGAGGTTCATAAACTCAAATATGCTTACTTTTTATATATGCTACATTTATTCATTAAAACTTGGTTTATAAAGTCTCTATTTTGGAATGGAATTTACGATACAATAGAATTGAATAACAAAAATTCAATTTTATATTGTTTTATTCATTACAAGTCACATAATATACCTTCTTTTACATGTATTTAATCACAATCATATTGTAACTTGTTGAAATAATGATGATCAACATTGTGCGCCCTAAAGTCGTGGTAACCGGAGAAAATAGCTTGTGAAGAAATTCTCCGCGCTCTTTTAAAATAAAAAAATATCAGTGTTCAGTATGCTTTTAATCCGATAATGCGCAATTCACATAATACATATAAATGAACAATTATGCAAAATGCTACGACTTCAGGATTTTGCGATTTTTTGTCTAAAAAAATACATTTAAATCTATGTCTCGCTGACCGGAAGTGGCACATCTTGCGCTGCTTCGTGATATTTGCGCGAAGCGGGTCATGTGTAAAGATATTTAAAAATATGCAATTTTAGAAACGGATACAATTCTGTAAGCTCAGTTGATGTTTTAGTTAAAATCGAATTATTGCGAAAAATTATTGAAATCCTCGATCTGACCGAACTTGAACCTTGCAAAATGCAGCGGCCACGTTATTTATTGTTTACATTTGACACCATTTGTCGAGCTTAGTCGCATCATCATTTTTATTGACCAAGTAGAAAGTATAGGCATTACTAATACTCGTGTTTGCGTCATTATTTCCTAATATTCTGTGAGTTTCATTACGGATATTCAAAGTAAACAAGGGCTGTTATCATGTCAAAGAAGCATATTTCAGTAATTAAATAAAACGAATTTGGTTTTATTAGTTATTTCCGAAACCTTTTTAAATGTTCTTTATTGTGATCTGTATGTACATACTGTACTTTACTTTACCTCATATGTATACCTTATAATGAATAAAACAATTTGAATATGAATTTGTTGCTAGACAGTTTTATTTCACAGCACCTCAAGAAGTCGTATATCTATAGTATTATACTCAGTATTAGTTCAGTTTATAATAACATAATAATAAACCATTTGCTATTAAACTGGACGATTTTATAATAATTATCCTTCACATTTTCGTTACTTCACCTAAAGTTCACACCAACGGCACAAACTACCATTAACATTAAATTTAACTCAACATTCATGAAATAAATATAAAACTTGCCAGGTTAAGGTTACTCTATATTTGATGGCTCTTTAACCTTGGACACTAACTTGCTTAGCTCTAATCACTTTTCAAATAAACATAATCAATTAAACATTATTGCATATCGATCTAGATAGGTCATCCGATTGAGATTCGCTTCGTCAGAAGTAGAGTCAATGAATGTAGAAATGACAAGGCAAAATTTGTATTAGCTGCTGAGCCCTTTTTAAAAGCGGTGATAGATTCAATGTTTTGGTTTGCTACTTCGAGGGTATGGTGTTCCAATCCCGGCACATATCTCCGATTTTAGAAATGTTATGCGTTTTATACTTAGTACTAAATATCGGTGATAAAGCAAATCATTGTGAGACAACGTGCACAATTTTAAGTGTATTATATAATATAATACATCATATTTTTAACTTCAAACCCTAAAGCCTTCTTACTATCACGGAAGACCTGTCTCCAGTAGGAGAATAACAAAGATTTGAAAAAACTGCAATTAACGTGCAGTAGTTATTTCTGTACATTAATAACTCTGTATCTAAATCCAAACTTGAGGTTGGCTAACAGTATTTAAATTTTAATTTGCAGAAGCATGCTCCAATTTTTCTGTTTTGCAATTCACTATGCAATAGATATTTGATTGGAATATATCATATTATGTAAATGACGTGAGTTTATTTTCGTGCGTGTTTAAACTAACATTATGAACTTGTAAGTTTAATATTGTTTAAATAAAGTCAGTCTCTCATCACTAGACCAACAGACCAACGATTAGATTCTACGTAACGTAATATCCGTAACATGTTACTGTTCTATTTGATATTCGATATATTTATTTATGGGTTCGAATTCAAGAGAATTTACATTTGATTTTATTATTAATCGTTATAGAGCGACGGAAATGTATCAATGTATATATTTATGTCAAGGACCCGACATTTTGTTGATTAGCTCATAAGTATTTATGTAAATACTCATTTACATATTATTGACGGATATGATAATATGATCTATATTTGCGTATTAACAGTATAAGCATAAGATTGTTGGAAAAAAAAATCAGTTAATTTTGTTCTATCTTTTTGAATTTGCACGTGTAATGAAAAAAATACTGGTTGAAGTTCATTGCTAATAAATTAAATAAAAATTAATTAAGATCTCTGTAATATTATGGTGATTTGTAAGATTTTTCTAGCGTTCTATTAAATTATTTTCAATAAATGCTATTTTTCGATTCCTTCTTTCCTTTAATACATTATTTCTACATTTCAAGTCTGTTATCTTACATGGCAATTTATTTATCAACATTTTGTCGGTCGTGTCATTTTAGGTATGTATTCTATTATAGGTAGGTATACAGAATCACATAAATTTTGGTGCATAATCATAATAAAAATACGTGAAGTGAAGAAAATTGCGGGCACGGAGGAGTATGAAATTTGGCACACTTATAGTTTATGTGTAAGAGAAGTGGCGAACGCTAATA
>DWGJ01003737.1:0-12798 GCA_018246895.1 Aspitha aspitha aspitha | reverse complement strand
GCTGTGCCCGCTACTTCGCCCGCGCGCTAATCAATATTGTTCCGTTTTTGCAACATTTGTCATTGCTGCTCCACTCCTATTAGTCTTAGCGTGATTTTATGTGTCCTATAGCCTGCCTCAATAAATAGATTATTTAACACAATAATATTTTTTCCATTCGAACCAGTAGTTCCTGAGATTAGCGCGTTCAACCAAACAAACTCTTCAAAATTCAAAATATCTCATTCACATCAGCGGCGTCACTAGCCTGCGTAGTATGCTAGGTTCTCTTCTAATTAACCAGCGCTATTAAGGTAATGGAAAATCTATCTACAGTTTATATCGGACGCTAGTCCCGCAGGATGCGCTTCAATTACGATAATGCAGCGGAGACAATGCCGTGACAACGCCGGGCGAAAAACGTACAGTGCGCCTTTCGTCCCCGCCACCCCACCTGGTGGCGTTTAAGTGATAAGCGACAGCGATTTGTTTTTTGAGCGATAAACGTCCCAATGTACCAGAGTGTGCATTAGAAATCTCTAACATAACTTCTAGTATGCATATGTAATGAAAGGATAGCGTGTCGCCTCTTGTCTTGATGCGTAACGTTACCAAATTGGTTATTTTAAAGAGTGCTGTGAGTTTTTTTTCGCCGGCTTTTTTCTCTCGGTCTACTATAGGCTGAGAGGCGCACAAAGCCGAAGTACGATGACTAAAACATGACCTTCAATGAGTGTATACCTTATATGTATACCTTATAATGAATAAAAGAATTTGAATTTGAATTTGGATAGACATTTTAAAGCCGAATCAACCGTTTAAATGCATTCTGCGCCTGTACAATTCATGAACAGAGGATTAGGTGATTAGTTTATTTCCATGTGAAATTGAATACGCCAGTACACTTTAGCTTTATCTTCCGTATTAACTTAACCGCTGGCCGCTCGTAACTTGACCGGTGACACAAAGACGCCTGCCTTTTGTCCCCTTCCGTTGTTGGTTACGGATGATCGCACGTGACTGGCGTACAAACGGCCCATGTTTAGACTCGGTTTGTCGACTCTAAACGGATCTGCGCTTGTTTCGTTCCGAGGTTTGATTGACAAAGATATCTCTTGGGCGATATGGGTGCTTGCAATGCAACCCATTTATAACCTTTGACTTCCCTCTACCTGCCGTATGTAAGTAGTAATGCTCTCGCTTTCAAAGATGCGCAAATCGTAAATGCATTGTTGCTTTTGGAAAGAGAAAACACAGGCTTATCATATACATATATAGTACTCATCTGAGGTTCGAATTCCGAGCTCAATTCGTAAACGCAATAATGATGGTTAGGGCATACCTATATTTAGTACCTTTTTAATCTTTCTCTTCTGCCGAACTTTCTAGAAGTTTTGAAAAATCTCCTGAATTGTTGTTTTATATTAAAACTAACTTGGAATGGCCGTCTGATTAATTTTTCTCGCTTACTTCGACTCGCAGCTGTTTGAAAACGTATTCAAAAGACAGCTCCGAGAAGTGTAATTGCATAGATTAAGTATTAAAACGACAGTCGAGATGTGAAAATTATTTTTAAAATTGGATACTAGTCACCTTATAGTTTTCAGTGAAACTTTAATGAGATGTCTGCACTTTATAGGACAGAAAAGACATTTTAATAAAAACTCCGTCTGAAAATAGAGTTGCCGGTAAAAAAATTCTTCTATTTCCCGGTTTAATCAGTGTTCGCGTGAAATAGCGACATTAGAAAAATTGCCAACTCGACTTAGTTTTTTGCCGGCAGTACCGATGCGATGCTACGTAACATTCATTTACTTCGCTTCCGAAAAATGCGAATAAAAAAAAAGTTTCAATTAATGGATTACATATTATTTTTTAGCGGTTGCAACTGAGAATTGTTTCTATTGAGCATTATTACATTGACGAATCGAATAGTATTCGCATTGTATCTCGACTTACGAGTAGCTAGTTATTTGTCAGCAGTAGCGATACTACATAATGTTGGCCTCAAAAAGTTGGAAAAAATGTTTGAAGTGGTGGAATATAAGATGTATTCTTTTAATTGTTGAAACTGAAAATTATTTCTTTTATCAGTAGCCTATATTCACACATCATGTGGTACTCGTGGGAACGTATCCCTGGATTGAACCGAACATCACCACTGAAGATATTAACGCGGTGTAGTAGAAATAAATAGACGCACAAACACGGTTACATTCCAATTTACCGCTCTGTCGCTACAACGCGCCCGTGTCTGATCTCACATACATAGATCTTTATTCGGTCAATTCAGTATACGTAGGCCTGTAAGCGAACGGTCGAGGGCAACGACCTTTCTTTCTTAGTTAACTGCTTTGATTAATTTATTTTATTCCTTATGTAATATGAATTGGTAAAAACTAAGATACGGTACTGTTTCAATTGTCACTGATTTAAAGTTTGATTCCTATGATATTAACGGAACATATCTCTACAACAGCATTAAAGCCTGTTTCCGCATATTTTGCGGTAACTGTAAATTATTTGCGGTTTCATTTTCTCGTTATAGAACTAGCCTTCGCGCCCCGACTCCACTGAGGTGAATTATTAAATTCGCCACCAAATTCATTTAAACTTTCCTTTAATCCCGTTTCCGAAATATCTCTGGTTACACGGGAATGTTCTAAATAACTTTGCGCCCTACAATAGAGTTGTGTTCCCGTTTAACTCGCACCTGTGGTTACACACGATCCAGCGTTTGTTTTCACTTCGTTTCGATACGCGCTTCGAGATAAATATTTGCCAAACAACAGTTGTAGTTAATGAAAATTGATATTAACATATTCGCTGTGTTACATAGCAATAGTTGCTGTGTCATATCATGAATACTCGCACAATCCAAAATCCACATTTTACAGGGTAGCCATTTGAAAATTAATTTGAAAATTAAACAAAATAAAACAATAATGTAGAAAATAACCAATCACAAAAAGACATTTTTGTGCGCCATTATGCCGGTTTTGCCGTTATGAATGTGAGTCTTACTGAGTATGAAATAAAGAATATTTTGGAATTTATTTGTGTTATAAACTGGTATTTTCAAAATTTTGATTTGTGCGAGTATTCAATAAAAGCAGCGGTATGTATATAAAACTATTTCAGCGGACGTTCTGAAAAGAGCTACATCCATTTTTTTTTACCTTACCCTACCGCTCCATCGTGGGGATGACAGAGGGTGACGCCAAACTCCAACCGGCTAAAAGCTATGCTACACTGTATTAAACGGCGGTTTGAAACGGAGGTTCGAACCAGTGTAGACAGTTGTTTTATGCCAAATTTCATGTGACATCCAAACGCCCTCGATTGCAAACCTATGTTTAAAACGCCGCTTAAAACCGTGTAGCATAGCTTTAAAATCCGACTGTGCGCCTCCATATTGCCTATTTTCGGGACCACGGTACGCTTTTACACTCTTCCGCTGTTCCGTTGGCGCCAGTCCTGCATCGAGATTTCAACTCAAAAATGGACGAAACTGAAATAAAAGGCCACCTTTTAACTTTACTTTACTTTTCGGAACGAACCCTCATTTCTCTTACCGGTACCGCACTAGTATCGGGCTCAGAGTTGTCTCCATCATCATTATGCTGTAATAAAGGCTGAAACGACTTGGCTTCTTGTTTAGTTAGAAGCCGCAACAGCTTAAATTTCGCAACTAATGCGCATGTAGAAAATATCGGTAATTGAATGAAAAAAAGAAAGAAAATACTTTATTTGCAGTGGTCTTTAACAGCACATAATAAAGATAATACTGAAACTAACTACTTAAAAAACAAACAAAAGTAAATAATTAATTGCTTATATCTACCTTAAATAAATGATAAGACTTTATGTTTACAACTATATGTTTATTCTCCTCTTCAAACAGCTGCAGCCTTAATTATACCGAGAAGACACATTAATGATTAATGCAAAAGGAAATACCCTTTTATGGCTTAGACCATTTTGCATAGATCCGGCGGTCCATCAAAAAGTTTGCTCAAGCGGGCCCCGCCGTCATTTCGGAACGCTTCGCAAAATTCATCCCATGAAAATGATCTGCAATCCTTTTGAATATTTAATACCCATCGGCCTAATCATCCAGTAGATTAGTGGAGGAAGTTTCGAGTTTAGAGAATAAAGCGCGCGTCTGGACGGAACGAGGCACGTACAAACTTAAACGGTCCCCTGGCGCTATTTTTAGAAACGCGCCAGTTAACAAGAGAGGATGCCCATTCGAATCGCCATCGGAAGTCCATATCGGTCCACTTATCTTCAATTAAGCGGCGAAGTACGAACATAGGCGCGGCTCGTACAAGATAGCACTTGGACGCGTTTGAACAAAACGCTTGGCTCGCGCCCTTGTATTGTATACGCTTTTGTATATAGAGCATTACGAATAAATATTTTCTTTCTTTCTTTTTTCTTTCCTTCTTTCTTTCTTCTTATTTTTTCTATTTTTATATTACCTATTTAAATTATTTCATGGCCGTTTGATGTGAAATGTGTATGTTTCTTCCGAAATAATCTAGTTAAATACCGTTTAAACCTGTTCCGTTAAATTTATTCACGATTATCTCAAGAAATAAAAATGTAAGTAAACCATACGAATACGACATAAATACAAATCAATCATCACAACAGTGAAATATTATTGCATGCGATGAATGTATAAAGAGCTACTAATACTCGTGTTAAATGTTAGGAAAGCCACTGATGTCGTCGCTAATCCGTCTAACGGAGACCTACGGGAGCCGGGATTAGCATCCGATCCGATACGAACACGACTAATGTACGGCCTGCGGTGTTTAGAAATCTATATACAGGGTGGATACTGTGAGAGGTAAAAGATAAACATTGTTATATTGATGTGGTACCTAGCTTACTATCGCATTCATGAGGCCTACCATCTATGGACCTGAAAGCTGAATCGCTCTATCAATTGATGAGAACCGCATCAAAATCCGTTGCGCAGTTTGAAAGATATAAACGTACAGACGCCGGGAAACGACTTTTATTTCCAATTATATAATGGAATACAGGAAATCAAATTATGAGTTAATATTCCTCGCACGTTGTCGCTCTGTATAGGTATTGTGGATATCTCGACCGCAGGCCCGGTATGTGCAGCCACGTAGCATTTCACACTAGCGCATAGAACACGGGTCGGCGTTGCAAAATTCATGTTGCATTCGATCATGCGGCTAAGACACGGTAGCCGGGTGAATTGTTTATCAAAGTCTCTAAGATCCGGCGAGATAACGGACGATTTGTGTACGTACGGTCATTTATGTTTCATTGAATAGTTCAACTATATTAGTGTAAGTTTGGTTTGAAAAATGCTGATTTCTGTAAATGTTGTTTTTAATATGCAATTTGTTCTCTAAAGATAGAGTTCGCGCTCGGTCCTTTCAGACTACCCCATTAAGGCGTTATATATGTTAGTATATATGTATATATATATATATTTTGTTATCGTCATTGTAATGGAACTCAGTATAATGGTGATATTAATTCAAAAATGGTAGCAAATGACACCAGCACGATTGTTGATCTAAATGAACCCTGGGTGATCATAATGCTATCCTATAAACATCAGTAAGCAATTTGATAAAAAATGAAAATTGAGGTAATGTACGTAACACCTTTAAGTGCTAAATGGGATATGTATTGTGTCTGTCTGTCTAACAATTGCGACATCAAATCCAAGTACATCAATAAAATACATTCAGCATTAATGTTTCTGCCATTGAACCCTGGATAAATATTTACTGAAGGCGTTTCGAGCGTTCCGTTATATCTTATCCGTAGCCTTCTGTTCACACACAACGTATTGTACACACACAATGACCGGCTCCGTGTTTGTGTGCGCAGGCTAATTGGTTCGGTTCGGCTCGGCCCGCGTCTGAAGAGTTTCAGTAATGGCCGATCGCCCTTCTGCGGAATAATTAACACCAAATTATGTACCGCTCCTAACTGTTTGCTTTCTTAATGTAGTTCGGAGTGGCGTTGAGTTTGATCGTTAGCCGTGTCTTAGATTGCGCAACGGGGAATGGATTACTCAGATACCGTTATTTAGGGGGAGAGGCGTTTTTTTTTTGTTTGGAAGAGCGTCGATAAAAGGTTAATGATTATATTTCTTAATTGATTCATCGAGTTATTTTCGGTTAGTTTTAGACGTTGAATAGGATTTTTATACCTTTTTTTATAATATTTGCGAATCAGCCTGCGTTTACAGTTTGACTCCACAACTTCGGCGGTCTTGGAGTGTTAGAACCTCTCAAAGTTCCAGTCTGCGATGAATGATTGGACGATGTTTAAGCACGTAAAAGAGCGCTTGCTATTTTGTTTTATGAAAAACCAAAGAAGTTCTTTCATTTTGTACAGAGGCGTAAATCTCCGCGTAGAATACGATGAAACCTATTTAATTATTATCTTGCATTCCCAACCATCAATCTTCCTGGTAGAAACATTTCGAATTTAGGTTTTAAGCATGCATACATTAACTTATCTACGATTACACAAAGGTACATGGTATGTTTAAGATGTAATCCGCTACAAAGCCTTGCAAATTTTCAATGCTCCACCCCTCGGGTACTGCAAATGAAATAGAAACCAGAACATTAGGTTAAAAAAATAAACTTTGTGCTCGTCTTGAGAAATGGGTATACATAAGTGACTATCGCTGCGGCTCCGCTGGTTGTTATAAAATGAATGGAAGATTTTAAAACGTGGGTTGCCCTCGTGTTTATTCATTTTCGTAATGGAATTTGTGAGTCTCGTTAAAATATGAAAAAGCATTACGTTATATTGAAGCTTTTTCGCGTCGAGCTTTCACTTGTTATGCCGGTTCCGACTTAACTACTTAATGGAGCTTTAATTTATGACCGAGCCATAAACTTTGATCTAGCCAATTTTACGCCAGTTCATTTATTTATTAAAATTTTTAAATGTATTCATGTGTATACACTCCCTTATCTTTATGCCAGGATCGATCTCCCCATTAGTTTGCAGTTATGTAGGTAACAAAAGCATACATAATTTAAGAAGTTAGACTATCCATCTATCTAACCTAATGAAAATATTATGTTCGTTGGTTCTCAAATGCAAATATCGAAAAGTTCCTCACCGACTTTTTTGGATCGGTAATTTTGACACAACGTTGCATTGATATTCCCGCGTGTATTTACGTGAGGAACAGATTTTGTTCTAAATCAAATAATTAATATAAAAGATAATATGAGCTCGAAGGTATTCTTCATTTAATCCAGGTATAAACACTAACACAGCAATCTGTTGGAACTAAAATACACACTACACGAAACACCACCACCATTGTTATATTTACTACTAGCCTTCCCACGTGGTATTACGTGGTATTCCCACGTGGTTTGGGATATCTATTACCTTTTAATTTTCGTACGCCTATTAAAACTTCTCGTGGTAAGAGAAATCCGTCACAACTTGTAAGGTGAAAGTAATCATTCATTCTAAACTATAGTCAAATTCCGCCCACCGAAACTAAGAAGCCATGTTCGCGGCAGTAATTAGTAGAGTTCGGAACAAGCAGCTATCGTGTACCTATTGAATTCACTTAGAGTTACTACTAATTTTGACTTTCTGCAAAGGTCATATTAATTTTTCTTTTCCGATTTAAACTAAAGTGTGTAGTGTAGTTTTGTGTAAGCAAAAGCAGAATAAAAGAACATGTTCTGTTATATTAATATTGGCACAAAGCTAAGCATCTAAAGGGTAGGCTATGCATTAACATATACCTATGTATATGTACGTCAGTTGAGATCTCGGATTACGTAGCGTTCCTTAGTGGTAATTGGTATGGTGCTGCGGCAGCCTTCTTGGCCTTGTTTACATAATAGGCTGTAACCGGATCAGAGTCCACTATCAGAGGGGTATGTAAAGTGTAATGAGATGTTACTCTTCTCTATACAAATGTAAGTTTTCATACGTAGTTTGTCAGTGGTCCGTTCAATATAGTACAGATTGTATGGACAACAAAACGACACTACCTATGCCTATTTTCTAAAGCCTGACATTTTGTGTCTAACGGTCGCTTATTTAGGCTTTAAAATCATTTCCGGCATTCATAGCACGTATACCGAGTTCATTATTTATTAAAACGAGACAGCAAATGTGTACCTTGGGACTATCTTGTATTTAAAATATCTTAACACCAGTATCGTATAATACTCACGAGTAAGTTTCTAAGTATGACAAGAGAATAAGTGCTTAGAAAATGTCTCCTGCGTAACCTTCTAATTTTATTCCGTGAAGCTATTATAAAGACTTAGCGACTGAATTATTTATGAATCGTGTTGAAAGTTGTGTGATGTTTGCGACGATAATATGAGTAGGTACTATATATGTATATACGGAAAGTATTGTACTTAATAAGTACAAAGAACAATAAATATTTTTCATGTATTTCTTTCATTTAATATTAAATCAATCGTTAGTAAACCTTTCAACCTAATGTTGTTAAAAATGCAAAAATTTTAATATCCGCGGATGCATTTGCTGAGGCGGATGATTTGACGATTGCCATTAGAAGCCAAAATAAATCGATAAAACTTTCGTTAAATCAAATCATATATTTCGTTCATGTGTCCCTTGTGCTCTATAATATCGCAAAATTCCCAAGAATTACGATAAGTGTACGATATGTCGATAGAAATAAAACTTACGGAACATAATCGACGAAGGTTTAATATAAGATAACATGCCGCATCTAATCTTCCTACGTCCGTGCACATGAGAGGTACCTAACTCATTACCTTGTATTTTCCTTATATTAATCTATTCATTCTTCTATTACGCATATTAAAGGTATTCTCTCTCAGGGTTTACCGCATTTGTTGCTAAGGAACTGGCTATGGCTTATTGATGACGATACCGCTATTTCTTGTAACTTAAGCGACATAGACACAAATATTCATCTATGATTTGACACGTATGCGCTAACACTCAACAAAGGTGATGATTGTATTCTGTTTTCGTTTAATTTGTGTTTTGCAATCAGCAATCAGTACAAGTAAAATTGAAAAATGAGAATAGTTGCAGATGTTAAAAGACACATTATTTTTATACGAACGTTTTTTTTATACGAACGTTGTTTTTTATACGATAATTTTATAGGCTTCTTAAACTTATTTCGTCATTTACTCACTGGTATTTCTTAATTGTCATAAAAATACCCAAGTATTGTATCCTGTAGCTAAACCTTTTACCTCTGCGCTCTCTACTCTTCCATCCCTGTGATTGGGAAAGACTGATTCACAGAAACAAAGGAGCGATAGTACTTGTAGGTATTTGTACCGTCACAGCATTCATATACCGCATCCGAAATGTTAAAGCTAAGCTCGGCGCCGCGCGGCTCTGTAGACGCGTTTTCACCAACAAAGCCGTAGTAACATTTGCCGCGGTTGTAACATCATGTGCCGCGAAGATTCGCTTCACAGGGAATGGCAAAGTAATAAACCCGCTTTGCCTTTTTAATGAGGTTTAGCGCGGAGGCTGCCGGGCCGTTTGCAAATGAGATTACAAGAAAATCGCTACGTGTGTTGTGCGCCTTAATCGACAAATTTAACTGGTTTTAATGTTGTAGGTAGGTACTAACAGCTATTGTGTTTTGTCGTGGTTACATTATGTCAAATCATATATGACGAAAATCGTGCGTTCAGAAATTGGTTTTATGTAAAAAATTATTGACAATTGACATTTATTAATATTTCAAATATTTATTTGCATTAACAAAGATTGATAATATCACATTAATTATATTAAGTTATATGTTATAATTCTAGGTTGTAGACAGGGCTGCCGTACTAGGTGTAACCCTGTGTTACGGCATACATTGCCCACCCCCTAATTAGTTTGAAAACCGGTAGTCGATATGGGAGCAGTGTTTTTATGAGTTAATTGTATACTGGATGAAAAAGATTTTCCTATCTGAGCAAAATAATTATTTATTTCCTCGACTGAGTCTTGTTCAGTGGATTTTAAATTGAGCAATAGGGTATAATTTTTCCGTATTAGTGTTAGTGAGCATTTTTATTACTTCCCAAATTTTCTTATTGTTGTTACCTGCTTTGTTACACAAATCTCTCTCATAGGCTCTCTTAACTTTTTTTATTAATGAGGTGCAGAAATTTCTATATCGCGTATATGTAATTTTAAGTATTTCATTATTGAGAACATTTTGATTTTTTATGTAACTTGTCTCTATTCCTGATGCAGCGTAAAATACCTGGGGTTATCCAAGGCTTCCTGATTCGTTTGCGTGCTGATAGTGTGACTGTTTCAGTATTTTGTTTCAGAATGAAAGCCACAGCTTCAATCAAAAAGTTTATACAATAATCGGGGTCAGGGGAGTTGTATATTGGGGCTAGGTCAAAATTTAAAATATCGGCGTTAAGATTAGTTTATTTATTATCGCTGTTGTGCTTAGTGAGCTGTCACAGGTCACATTCGAATTAATAGCGACTATAACAGTTTTATGATCGGTCAATGTAGTGTTTACCACTAGAGTTATTGATGGCCGACTGGATTTTATAAGAACATGATCTATGCAAGATTGACTAATATCCCTTGTATTAAAAGTATGCGCCGGTAGAAGACCGTGAAAGGCAGTGAGCGTTAGATACTTTTGTGAGTTTAAGTTGGACTTACCTTCACTGATATCAATGTTTAGGTCCCCAGTGATTATTAAGAGTTTGAATCTACCGGAAAGGGATATTAAGATACTATCTAGTGACGATAGAAGGTTCTAAATTTTTTAAGGAGGGTGACCTATAAATTGAAACAATGGCTGTGTCATTCAATGTAGATACTATACAGTTGCATTCCGTTAAGCATTTCTCTTCAACATCAAAGTTAAGACCGCCCCTGATATATATTACAACACCATAGTTTTGGTTGTGATTATATTTTGTAGCATATGAACTATAGCCTTTTAAAATAGGTAATGTTTGCACGCAAGACAGCCAGCACTCTGTGAGAATAATAACATCAAAGACTACTTCAATTCTCGCTAATAACAGTTCTAGTTCGACAAAATTGCAGTTTATACTGCGAATGTTTTGTGTTACAATGGATAGATAATTTTTATATTGAGTCAAGTGCGAACGACAGTCTTCCACGTCACAGGTTAAAGACTTCGAGACAGTTACGGTATCTAGGTCATCTATTATATCTTTTATTGGATTAAAGACGAAATGCGAGTTTATATATTAGTCCACTATAATACGCGAAAGGGCAACTTTTTAAAATTGAATAGTAAGCGGTTTTACGTAAACGATCCCTAAAGAGTTTCATATAACAATTAAACAGTTTATGTATAGGTGCGTGAATCATTAGAAATATCATTATAATAGTGATATGTATGTTACTTATGTATATGTATATGTTGGTACATAAATAATGTAAATAGATTTTATAAAAGAAAGGTGAATGTGTCAATGTGTTGTTGCATGAGTTTATAAAATTCAACAATGTATACGGAGTATTTTTTTTTAGGATTAGCACAATATTACGAGATGGAACTATATCTATATCTAGTCAATCTAATTTTCTTAATCTCTCTAGGTCCTCTTCACTATTTATCCTTATTTGCGGGGTGTTTTCATTTTTACGAACAAAGATAACGCCGTGCGAAGTCCAGCAAAACGCGTACCCGTTGCTTTTCTGGAAATTTCTTGAAAGGTGGAACAATCTTTGTACTTTATACGTAAGGGTTTCTGATACGAAAATTGGTTTCAGCGGACATTCAAATCTTAAGTGTGTTGTATTTAGTTTATCACCTTTATTTCTGCTTTTATTGAATTTTTTAAGAGCACTTATGAATTTTTCTTTTAGTAGGACTGTCGTAAATTCAGTTATAATTGGATTTGTAGTGTCTTTGCTATTTGATCTATATGTGTCCTTTATATCATGGTTATGAACTTCGATATCTAAAGTCATTAACAATACATAAATATTAGCATAACATAATAAATATTGTTGTTGAGTTTAGTTAAGAACATAATACATGTTAAATTGAATAACGTAAATAAAAAAAATACTTTTGAAGAAATTTACACGCGAGCACAGTTAGTAAGGGAGAACGGGGATGTTAGTGACGTGTACAAATTTATTTCGGGGGAGGAGTCTTCTTTGGAGGTGGAAGCTCCTTAACTTCTTCGTCCGGACCGTCTCGTGTTAAAATCAATTGGCTCAATACCAGCAGTCAGTAATGCCAATTTTTTTAAAATGAGCGCTTCTGGCTGGATATAACGGAGACTTCATTCTTTGGATCCAGAGGAACCGTACCGGGCACCGGTTTGTCCGCTTCGGGCGCTTCAGCTACCGCTTCATTCTTCGGCTTCTTTTGGGGAACGCTGTCCTCGTCGTCTGATACTAGATCGATGTAGTCTACAATCTTGATGCCAAAGATTATCTGTCTGTTGTACGCTAATTTGCGCCGGTACAGTTACCGCGTTTTCGGGTCCAAGTCGTTGATGTCGAATGGCTTGCTCATTCTGTATCTCCGTGGCTGAGACGATTGCCTAGATCTCGTAGTTCGATTTTATTCAGGTGTGATGCACTTTTGGACTAGTGGTCACTAAATTATAGATCAAATAGCTCCGTGTGGTCCTCTGTCACCGTTCGATCAAGTAATTATTATTTATTTATTTTATAAAAACTATCCTATCTTTTAAGTTGGATCAAATAATACTTACTTACTCCGCCGGCTCAACGACCCAAAGAGGATCTTGGCCTCCGACACTAAGAGACGCCACTCGCGCCGAT
>DWGJ01003736.1:0-12799 GCA_018246895.1 Aspitha aspitha aspitha | reverse complement strand
TTGGTCATAGCGTGATGTTATATAGCCTATGTTACTCGTGGATAATGTAGCTTTCGCATGGTGAAAGAATTTTTAAATCCGGTCCAGTAGTTTTTGAGCTTATTCATTACAAACAAACAAAGTTTTCCTCTTTATACTATTAGTATAGATTAACAAAAGCCGAAAAAGCAGCTTCAGTCGACTCAAGTTGTGCGTATTTAACGAAAACAAAAACTAAAAATCTTCAAATGAGACCCGCATCCTCAACACATTTACATACAAGACGGCTGGCGTCTTTTATTTTTACGTCCTTGGACATCCAACGCTCAACAGCCGAATTTCGCAGAATCGTATGGATTTAACATACAAAGTGACAAGAGCACAGCGTATCCTAAATGGAGTACATCATCTGCGGTGTGCGTTAGAGACCTGCACATTAGCTACCAATATTCAAATTGTAGTTAAAGTTCAAAATGAAATTGTTTACTTAATACTAGCTGTTCCGGCTTTGCCCGCCTGGAAATCAGTGTGTCACAAAGTTTTTCACCTATACACCAGCAATCGTTATATTTCAGTCAATTCACATAAAACCGTAATGTACTATACACTAAAACCTTCCTCAAGAATTGCACTATCTTTTAGTAAAAACTGTACAAAAATCTGTTCAGTAGATTTTGAGAAAATCGCCCACATACAGACTGGGGACTTTGTTTTACACATACACACATAATAAAGCTGAGTTTTAGTCATCGTACATCGCCTTTGAACGTCCTTCAGGGTATAGTAGACCGGGAGAAAAAAATCCCACGAAATAACATATTTATTTGTGAATTATAATTCATAAGTGTAATAAATCGAACGGCAATTATCGCATGCCGCAGCGTAGCAGAGGAGACGATGACGTCACGAAAAAGTTTAAAACATATGCTCCTTAAATGGAGATAACCTCTGAACCGCACGACCCATATAAAGTACAAGTCTTCATTGTACGCTGCTCGATTATGCAATTAAAAACTTTCTTTGAAACGCATACAAGCATTATGACAGGCGTTATCTATACTAATAATATGTATAAAGCTGAAGAGTTAGTTTGGTTGAACGCGCTAATCTCAGGAACTACTGGTTCCAATTGAAAAATACTTTTTTTGTTGAATAGTCCATTTATTGAGGAAGGGTATAGGCTACATAACATCACGCTATGACTCATAGGAGTGGAGCAGCAATGAAAAATGGTGCAAAAACGGGAATAATTTATATAGCAAGACAACGTTGCGGAGTCGGCTAGATTGTTATCTAATTAACGCGGCTGAAACCGTGGGGCTCAGGTAGTCATTAATAAACTGGTATCACATCAGTTTATATCACTATGTGTTTCCTTGTAAACCCGAATTTATAGCAGGAGAAATATTTACATTGCTGTAGCACCAGTAATGGAACCGTAAATAGACTAGTGTACACTCCATTTGACTGGTCAGCTTTTAATGACTATGAACTGAATTACTTCACATAAAGTGGAGTGCAACTTCCCTAGTACTAGTTAGGTTGCAACAACTACTCAGCGTTCTATCATTAACTGAAATTGAAATCGTAAAATCGACGGGTCCATCGACCCAGTATTCAGTGATCCTGATGCCGAGCAGGGAATGTCGGTTCGACTCCTATCCGGTGGAAACATTTATAAACATATCTGATTACAGTAATTCAGCTAATCTCTGGAACGACTGAACCGATTTTAATGGAACTTTTGCTTGAAGAGAGAAGGTAATAGTGCCACATAAAATCTACTTTTTATCCAAACGTTCTAACGGGATCGGGATATACGCGAGAAACACCGCGGGGCCCAACTCGTTTATTATAAACTAGCTATGCCCGCAGCTCCGCCCGCGAGGAAATCATTTTGTCACAAAGTTTTTCCGGCGTAAATACCTGGCCCGCGGGAATCCTAGAAAAAACCACACGACCTCTTCAGCAGTAATCGTCATATTTCAGTCAATTTACATAAAACCATAATGTACTATTTACTACAACCTGCCTCAAGAATTGCACTATCTTTTAGTAAAAACCTTACAAAAATCCATTCAGTAGATTTTGAGAAAATCGCTCACATACAGACTGGAAACTTTTTATAATACGTATAGATGATGCTTGCCCGTTATCTATGGCAATGCAATAAAAATATACATTTTCACTGATGACAGTATCGTTTAATAGAACGTCGGTACCTACTCGCATTTTCGATACGCTGACGCTGCGACCCGTTCACTGCGTAGAAATATAACATTTTTGTCTCCTCGCCCGTGTTGGAAATATGACACGATTTAGGAATCCATTTGCGAACGCCGTGAAATCGTAGACGCTTCGGATATCGAATCAGATATGAGAAGTGTTCCTCGCCTGAAATGTACATTTTAAAAGGTACGCAGTGATGCCTTGGATATGTTACGTTTAATTGAATGCTCTTGAAAATTGCGTGTGAAAACCACGCGGTCCAGGAAATTAATGTATACGATGTGTATTGACCGTAATATAAGCAGTAGCATAATAAAAATATAAACCGCAACCGGCCTACATGTTAAAACAACTTCATAAATAAAAACCCATAAGGAAAGTATTACAACAGAACAATAAAAGTGGGCTGTTAACATCCATCAGAATAACTCACGCGCGACAGCTATCCGTAAACTGTAAAATGTTATGACTTAATAGAAAATCGAATGAAACCAACGCCTACGTAATACGGTTAACAGTTCAGTGAGATGTTTCTAGAATTCACGGAGATTTAAAGATGAAAAATGTCATCATCCAAAATTTGCCGATACATAGATATGAGGAGCCTTTAGTTTTGATGGTAACGAAATCTAAGCACAATCTGTATTAACATTATGAAGAGTAGGATTATCTTGTACATCCTCAGGGTAATCTACGAATCGACTGCACGTATTTGAAAAAATATTTCTCCATTTGAAAGGTAAAGGTAAAGTTAGACTACATGCCAACAACACGATATAAATAGGTAATCTATGTATAATATAACATTTTATAAAACATTACGTAATAAAGGGATTCCAAAGGCATTCCAAAGGACATTTGTTCTAAAATACTGAAAAGCTGAGCAGGAGCTCACGAAGTTTACAAAATTGTATCTACGAGTATACTCGTTGTATATACTTATAACTAGGGCTACGTGACTTTCAACACGTTCAGTACCTATAATAAGTAAATGTGAAGCGATCTATGAACGCGCCTACTTCGTGTAGGATCAGTCTATTAGTCTCGTGGTCGAGTTGTTAGAAACTGGAGGTCGTGGGTTCGATGATAGTAGAAGTTCTGCCTAGTTTGGAATCAAATGGTCTTGTGTGAGGTTATCCCAAAATATTATTGTTACTATTCATTTGGTTACCACAAAAATCATTCCTATTATTAGGATTGTAAGAAGTGAACTTCCATAAAAGTTTAGGTAAACAAATGTAGGTTAAAACAACAATACACCATACAAGCGTGGCGATGATGAAATATCGCTTAATGCCATAAGCAAAACGCCGGTAAGCGCTATCGATTGTTAGAAAATAAACATTTCGTCAGTCAATCAAATCAGTGTTGGCGGTGGCCAGCGACATTGTAGCTTTGTAGCGCTCGAGTGTTCGATGTAGTCCGGAGATCAACCGACAATTTGACTAATAAACACGTACTCTCGTAAATGTCGATGACGTAATGCCCTGCAGGGTTTACGAGTGTTGGCTGAAACAGGTTACCGGGATCGAGGTCGTAAAGTGTTTGTTCCATGGCCCATTGGATAGACGAGCGCAGTGTAAAACGTGGACCAAGTTTGTTATAGTCGTACGTACGGCTATGAGCTCATCGTAGTATAATCTGGCATTGGAAAGAAAGAAAGCATTTATTTCGCTACATTTTTTACAAAGGCCAAGTGTATTTATTATTAAGACCTAAACGAGAAAAAAAAATTTTAAAATGCCTAGCTAGAATGTTTCTAACAGTTGATGTTAAAGGAAAAAAGAAACAATTTTTTTGAGATTAGGTACATAAGATGTACTTGATGGATGATGATTGGATGGATTTTTCATCATTCTAAGTCTAGAATCTTTATATTTACCCAACATTATAGAATTTTAGCGTTTGAATATTAAAAACACTATTAATATTACAATTATAAATACTTAGGTATCTAAAACGCTTAGACTAAAAATAACATACATACCTATATTTAAGTTACAGATTTCAAATCAACGAAAAATCCGTATCGTACCATCCATAGATCCATACCAGCATTTTTTCGCGTGTTTATGGAATTATAAGGTTAAAGTAATAAGCGAGGAACATATGAACAATAACTCTTAAACAACTATCCTTGACCAACGTTACACTGCAATGGAGGGCCTCTTGAAAACGTTTCTGTTTTAGAAGTCGAAACTACTTCTGTCTCTTTACTTGCACCAGATACAAAATCCAACAATAGTCCTTTTACACTTCTTAGTTCACTGTTCATTGTTGAATGGTACATAGAATTCTTTATGTCGAAAGCAAGTCAATTGTGATAGATCGCTAAAAGAATTGGCAACAAAAAATATATAATCCTATTCCATTCAAAGCTTATTCGCATTGTATAAATTGAAATTATCAAAAATCAAAATTAAGAGATACCTTTTAAATTGATTATTCGAATATTAATTTCAATAATTATCTACGTGTACTTATTTCAATGCACCTCCCTCATAATTTTTATAATCTTTTAATTAATTTGCCTGGTTATTCATTAGCATTTGAGGGTCAAATCTTGCACCTAAATTTAAAACCAGTTCAGTTAGTCAAGTCTCTTAATTGTAAGCGAGTGCGGATTGTGACTTCACGCGTCTTAAAGGACATTTTGGGAAACTGGAAGTAAGGAGTGGAGCTTCATAAATAGTGTTACCATTCACTGTTATAGCTGCGACCTTTTTTTCGTCCCGCCATTACGCATGAGTCTCTCCAGAAAGTCTGCAGAAAGAAAGTAGTATAGGAGTATTTTCCCTTCCCCTTCCCTGTTACATTGAGTGATATTGAAACTTCATAAAACTCATTATTCTCACCTGAACCAAAAAACTAGAATCATATCACTCAAATTGCATTCAGACGTGAATCGAAACCATGCGCATACAGATATATGCAGAGTAGGCAGAAAAAGGTAGCTAATCGTTGTAATAACTACATGCCAGACTAGTAAGAACACTTTGCAATTACATTATCAGATCACCTTCGTTCGAAATTTAATCAATGTTACAAAGTTACAGAATTCATTGAATCAGCTCGAGAAAACTCCACATTCGACTAAAGCTTGCAGAACGTGCTCGAAATCGATTCAAACGAATTCGATTAACTTTCTTGGAGCACCCATAGCATTCTGATGGTTATGTTTCAGAAGTAGGTATACATTAACAATGCGAAACGAACTAGATATTATTGCTTCCTTTGATACTGATTCTCCTTTGAGTCTGTAAACGCTTCCACTGGTTCTGACGACTATTCAAAGCGCTGAAGAAAAAGAGCAAAACAGCATTGCCCATCTCATTGATGCAATAAGAGACCGGCATTTGGAAACGCTATCTCAATATTCCCAACGCCCGTAATACGAGGAACTGGCAAATGCCCAGATAAATTCTACCTTCCAATATTACGAATGTCGACTCCAAATGCCGTGTAACGTTATTGATTGCCATATTATTGCCCGTATCGCTGTCTCGGCTCAAAATGATTCACGTATCGCCTTATGATAATGTAATGTCTCATTCATTGTCAATACATTCAGGTTATTCATAAATGTGTTTATGCAGGTGTTTCGATATATTGAGGTGTTTATTTGGTTTGCAACTGCTACATGTCATGTGATGTCTGTTTTAGTTTCTGCGCATGTCATTGGATTTTGACGGTTTTATTATGTTGTGGTATTTTTGTAGACGGGTTTTAGCCCGCATGTGCATGTTCTATGTCCTATCTTTTCATAGATGCTTATCTTCTAATGCGTGCAGGACACGCAGGCGAGAGCTACGCATGAGCGAAAATACGCGTATCAGGAGAAAAGCCCTGATGGAAATACGAGAACATTGCAACCTAAAGTTGCTTGTTAAAATAATATAAGTTATGTTTTTTGGAGAACGTCATTAAATTTTTAACTTCAAATATATACTTGGATAGTAGATAGTTGTGTTATCGTAAAATTATCCAAAAGTCACTTTGGCACGGAAATAGCTAATGATATGATGACACCCGCAAACAAAATGTGAAAAAGTTCTTTATCAGTATAACAGTAAGATAAAACTAATAAAATATTTAACTTATCCTGCTTTATACAAATTTCAACTGTATTTCTAATACACTCGATATAACAGATTTTTACAAGTTTCAACAAATACTTATGGAACGCGCGATTGATTTCATTTTTTTTATTAAGAATATTAATAACTTGGGAATAATTGACATAGCGAAATTTCGTATCAAATTTAGCAGAGTACGTGCTGAGATAGCCAAACATCTGGTAAATTACATATATACAATCTATACAATACTTAACATACTTTCATTTTATCCAGACAGAACGAACAAATACGGTCATCACACAAAATGTTTGCCTGCGTGGGAATAGAACCCACGACCTCCATTCAGCCAAGAGGCAGTCAAGTATTAGACATGATGCGGTTATGAAATATCTTTTTTCCATAGGGCATAATTCCGTTGAAAAAACTGTTCAAGTTACTCAGAATACTGAACACAATGGTCGAGTTAATAACAAACAAGTAAGTTCTGATAGTCGATGACATCAATTGATGAGTCACGGCACACATCGGTTACAACTGCGTAAAAGTTAAATTTAACCATGCATTATGTTACAGATTCCCCGAAACAGGGTTATAGTTATTTATTAACAGACAGTTAACTCTAACGGTTTTCACGTGTTGGGTAAGCGAAGTGATAATAATAATTTACGTTCAGTAGGTACATTTTGTTTACGCGTTCGTTTAATAGCGGAGATGGTGCAATTTCCCCGAATTTCTTCGATACATTTAACAAAAATGATTACAAAATGACAACCTATACAAGAATAGGCAGATTTATTGTTGTACTACCTAACATATACATATGTAAAATGTAAAGGACAAATTCATTGATGTGCAATCGTATAGGACAGACTCACTGATGATGTGCAATTGAATAGGACCGACTCATTATATGCAATCGTATCACAATAAGCTTACTGACATATCCAAATATCGTTACAAACTTAACGTCCTTTTTCTATTTTCATCAAATTTTGAGCCGAATACTTCATGACCGGCGTATATGTAAGCATGAAATTAGCTTAGTTATATAGCAGTATGTCTGGTGATCTAAGAAGGGCTTTACGTAAATTACTAGACGCTTCCGTACATTACACGTTAGATATTTTCCGACTTCTGTAAGCGAGTATTTGAGGTGTAGTGCAAGAGAAATAAGAACTATACGTAACTAAAGAAAAATGACTTAGCATTGCTGAAAATTAATACTATGTTTGATATAATAGTAAAATCCTTGTATATATCACTATCCTAATCCTCGTGAACAGTCGTAAGGCCATTACTTGGCTTATGCAAACGAGTAGTATGCACACTCGAGGAACATTTTGCAACCCTCACGATAAGATGCTATGTATCTAATTAAAATTAATGTTTATAACAATATTTTTGACTTAATGCGGATATCCTTGCATAATGTTACATAGTTGATTATGCTAAAATGCATTACAATGTGTTTGTTTTCTGCAAGCGCTAAGAAAGCTCAACTGATCGCATTCAATATTTAGGATATTCTTTCAAATGACTAACGTATTCTAGGACGTTCCAATCAAATGGTAATCTCACATTTTGATAGAATTTTATTAGATTCCAATCAAAAGTATAAAGGTATAGACGCTGAAATTGATCGCATTACACTATCAATGTGTTCACGGATACAATAATTGTACATTTCCACTGAAACTGTAAATAAAACGGTTCAATTTGGACGTGTGTCGTAACACTTCACACCCTCCGGTTCAATTTACGAGCCCTATAAAAACGTCCAATAGAAGCAGCATTTATTGCGTAAAGGGTACTGTCGGACTACCTTACAAGCTATTTGTATAAATTAACAGCATTATGTTATATATTACGAGACAACTACTACACTAGAATAAAATACATCATATGATTTATTAAGCTTTTTGTATTTAACTTTAAATAATTCATAAATATCTACGTGTATCACTTTTATAACAGATATTATTATGCTTCTGTTTTATACAATAAATCCAAGAGGACATGTGGGCAACTAGCCTAGGTCACTACCTCCCACAAACTTATGAGATCAATCTCAAATAGGTCCGAAGGTAAGCCTTTCGTAAGCGCTTGTCTAAGGACATGACTGTTTACAAAAATGCTACTTCATATCTGTCCTTTAATAAGCTTTTTGAAGTCCAGTTAACGAAAATTAATTAGAGAAAAAAAAATCGATCCTCGTCAGAAAATAAAATGAGACATATACTCGTACTTATCAAATTATTGTATTGTCTCCGGTCCTTGATAAGTGTACAAAGTATAACTCAAATCCAAGGAGTCGGTTACATACATATAAATGAAACTAATATCTATAAAGCGTTTTAAAAATACTGTTCTTCATTAACGGTCCCAATCCAATATGACGCTTTCAAACCTCGAAAAATTAAGAGCGAGCGAAAAATTAAGAGTGAATACTGAGATTTTATACTCGAGTTGATTTAAAGCTGTAAGGCCGGGGATGGCTGCCAAGTTAAAAGGCTCCAGCTGCCAAAAGAAGAGATGAAGAATGACGCCCTCCCGCTTAAGAACAATGCAATAAACTTTATTCCGAAACTGCACGCTTTGCAGATTTCCTTTTGGATTTTAATGTCGTCTACTAGCAAAAGAATATAAAATTATATTACTCACCAAAAGCGGTTAATTGCCAACATTATTACGCCAGAATATTGGATTGCATTTATCAATTTTATCAAAATGATTGCATTAGAATTCTTTTTATAGTCTTCCGAGCAAATAAAGCCCTAATACATATTTATATCAGTTCGAATATTCTCCAGACACATTACGTAAAAGGGACTTGAATTCTAATCTAAAGGTCCTTTGAACGTATAGGGAGGATCCATGGTTCGACTAAAATCGTTCGAATAGGAAATTTTTATGACGCACATTGAGTTTACGTGGAACATGTAAGTAATGAGCACTAGAGAACCTTCAGACTTCAAGCCTATCTCATACTAACTGCATCAGACTTTCACTTTACCTCCCTACAGGATTTCTGTTTGGTTGTGGCTCTTGGGCGTCTTCTATTGTTCGAAGTTCTAAGTGTTTCGGTTGAAACTGCCACATAAGGCTTTCTTAGTATTTTCAAGTCGGTTAACAGCGATAAAATAAATATTCCTAACATTGAGTGGTTTCGATAAAAAACGAGTAACTTTTCTTTCTGTTATACCTATTTCGTGTTTCTTCGTACCCAATTGTTCGTGAATATTACGTTTTAAGTTGTAATTCCTAAGAGAATACGTGGTAACATTTTAAGTAAAATATTCGGTACGGTAATACCCGGCTTCATTATACATTAAACATCTAACAATTCATACATTTTACAAATTACAAAGAAACAGGAAACTTTGTTAAATATTTTATGACTTTCGAAAACTTGGAGAATTTGCTTAGGATTTGCTTAACTTTAATACAAATCGACGAACAAGGGAAAATTAATCCATGATAATACAAACTTTCATGTCCACTAATGTGTGTTGGTAAATTTTTGAACAGTCGCAAGCAACCAATGAATAGAAAATTAAAATTGAAAAGATTCTGTTTATTCTGTTGAAAATTCAACGCGTTAAAACTAACGGGATTTTTTAAATAAACAATGAACACAATAAACCAATGCTACAAAGGTTTGTCTTGGATGGGATATGAATCGATGACCTCCGTTTTAGCAGTCAGGGTCTCTACCCACTAGACAAAGAGACTAGTTCGGTGGCAGTGATAGGGATCAAGTTGTTTAGTAACTGTGTCTGTACAAACGGCTAATTATACAGCATTCTGCAAAAGCGTAGGAAGTGATTTGATCTAGATGGCTTTAGGAAATTGAGACCCAATTATGATCACAATTATCTTGGCAGCTTTTATTGGCCAACATATTTATATTTTTCGTTTCCGTTGGATTTTATTACGAACGAAATCACGTTCGCTCGCATATTCATATTCACAACTCATACAAATGGTTTTTACGAAATCCATAACTCTCAATTACGTCGAACGAAATAAATTTCATCCGATTTATAACAGCATGATGCGTCAAACTAAGAGTAAATTCCTTTTCGCAGTTAAGCCCTCAGTTTTAAGAGGCATTCGTAAGCCGCGAGATTGTTGGGAACACAGGTCTTGACCTAGTTGTCCTAGGCAAGGCTGGGATTCAGTTGCGGAGAGGAGATATGGAGGATTATAACGAGTGAAAAACGCTGAAGCCGCTAAGACTTATGTTTAAAGAGACGATGTTATGTTTTTCTACCGACTTCAAAAAGGAGGAGGTACTCAATTCGTTTGTGTTTTTTTTTGTATGTTTGTTACCTCATAACTTTTTACTGGGTAAACCGATTCAGATGATTTACTCCAAAAGTAACAACAATTGTACCTACATTATATTATCGTCGGTAGTACAAAATGTATGTTGATTATTAAGTTGTTGAAGAATACGTAATTATGTATTTTTTTCTTTTTAGTGCATACCTTTTAATTTGTTTTGGAATAGTAAGTTTTTGAAGTTGGTTTTTGTTTTGTTAAAATTGTTGTTTATTAAATTGCTAACATTGTGTAACTGTTTTATTTTCGTCGTTTTATGATATTATTCTGAGTTTAAAGTGCCCACGTATGTATCGCCAAATACCAATAAATATACATATGTAGGTACAGTCACTGCAATGAATTAAAAAAAACCATGATTAGGTACTTATTAAATATGTACCTTTAAGTGATTTTGGTAATTTATTTTAAAAAGAATCTACCTTAAACTGTTTATTCGTTTCATCATTCATAATTTGGTCGGATCTTGGATTTGGAATTGGTGGTCGGGAATTGTTGAAGATCGGTATTTCTATATTGATTTTCCAAGCACTCGTCGTGTTTTGTAGATTTCATTATAAACCGAAATTGAAAAATTCATTTCGAGAAAAAATAAACTACAAGCAAAAAATGAACATTCAATTAATAAGAAAACACTAGTAGCGAAATAAGCCAGTGGCTCGACTGAATACGGTCCTGTTTGAACACAAATCCTAGCGTCGGTACCTGATTCATTATTCGTAAAGTCGATAGCACGTGCCGTATGCCCATAGAACACTCAGACGGCATTGCTATTAAAGATCTATGTACGTTAGCTTACTACATATGTACTGGCGTATATCTCAAACGTGAGAGAAATGATCGATACAATTTTGCTTGAAACTAGCATAATAAATATGGCAAGATATTAATTATGAACTAAAAGGATCAAAAATGTAATTAAAGAAATGTTAATTCAGAAATTACGTGATTATATTATCATGAAATCTCTTTTTCCTGACTGACGTGCTGTTGGAAGATTAATCTATTAATTATTACTTTCATTATTTAAATTCACATTTAATCGATCATTTTACATTCAGAACGGGAAAAAAACATGCTCTTCGCACAAATATGTGTCTTCAATAGGAATCGAATCCGGAACATCCGGTTCACTAACAGATTTACTCACCGCTAGAGTCACATTGTGAAATGTAATTTAACTTACTCCACCTAAAGCTCAGCAATCTTTACAAATTGGTGACATGAATGAACTATAGAAAACCAAGTTATCAAAGGCAATAACAGTTCTCATTGGAGTTCTAATAAATCTCAATACATACCATCACCGAAGAGAATTTCTCACAAAGCGCAACGTGGAAATATCGCAGTGAGTGTTGGAAACCTTTTTTATACAATCTGAATTGGTAATCCCTGCAAACGTTCCGTTTCATTTCTATATAGGAAATTTTTAAGCGAACAGAAGGCACGAGAGGCGTCCAACTTACAAATAATTTCCATATTTTCATGTTAATAGCTTTTAAATATTTACGTATTGCGAAATACTAAAATATGAGACGTTGCACGATTTCTTGGAAATGACTGCTAGGCTAGGCTAGGCTGTTATTCATCTCAAAATCAATTTATACCCGTTCCAATTTACGTAGTACAGCAACTGCGGTAAGAATATATAAATCGAAAACGATGTATAAGGCTCCGTCATTCAGTTCACAAAGATCCATATTTGTTAGAAGTTATAATTCTCATCCTGCTCTACCCACTGACATGATGGATTAAACCGGATCAAACCGCTTAAAGTACTCGTGGCAGCGGTGTTACTTCAATGCCGTGTTCGCTTTGAGCTTGTTAATGGAATTGGACAAGCTCCCGTGTGGAATGTAAACAGTCGGAGGCTGCGTAATCGCTATGAGAATTTTCTAAATAACAATAAAAATCACCTGACTCGATTTTTTATTCGTATAATGAATATCTTTTTTATATATAGAAAAAATCCCGTGTCGCGATATTCGTTTGCACTAATCTCCGAACCCACAGAACCGATATCAATTAAGTTTTGTAGATATCTAATGTTTGGTCCAACTTAAAAGATGGGATAGAATTTATTTTATTTTATTTATTTATTTATTTATTCTTTATTGCACCTGTACTAGGTTACAATGGGCGAACTTAATGCCGCGTGGCATTTTCCA
>DWGJ01003735.1:0-12800 GCA_018246895.1 Aspitha aspitha aspitha | reverse complement strand
CTACCACGCGGGCCTAGTGCGGATTGGTAGACTTCACACACCTCAGAAAATATTATACACTTTATAATATCTCTAAGTTGTGTAGGTTTCCTCACGATGTTTTCCTTCACCGTTATAGCGAGTGATATTTAACTTTTTAGTTATAAAACGCACGTAACAAATTAGAGGAGCGTGCCAGGATCGAACCCAGACCTCGCGAGTGAGAGGCTAAATTTCCCACCACTAGGCTATCACTGCTTATTCTAGCCCAAAAATACAAGCGATATAATAATATAATTATATCACCCGATAACTTTCCACTCTCAGCGCCGAGCGATGTTGCTATTTCCCCCAACTTCTAATGCTCTGTACGTGTACTTTGAATATTTTATGTGCCATCAATGTTCTTGAGAAACGGATCGATTTCGATAAAATTAAAACTAAACTCAGTTCGAACCGAATACAATGAATTTGTCAGAACGAATTTTGATGTGGATTAAAAAGATATCGTTTCATTCTAGGTTCTTGGACTTCTGATTAGATACCCTGACTGCTAAACTTGAGGATGTGGGTTAGATTCCCGCCCAGGACAAACATTGAGTGTTGAACGCTTATGTGTCTGGGCGTAATGGAAATATCTAGAGTTATATCGCATATCTGCTCACAATACAGACTCTGCATAGTTTAAAACAGGTGGCCGTTTGTGAGAATGTCCAAGGTTATTAAAAAATAAAAGAAATACACAAATTGAGAATTTTCAGTTCATTTTTATTTTTCTCAAAATAAGACAATCCTAGTTGAAATACGAGCTCAAGTAAGGCGCAGGGACGTGCTGTTATACACGACACCGTCTTATTTATGTCCCCAATATTTTACAAACCATAAAACTTCCCCGAGAATAAGAAACGTTTTATCTTAATAGATTCCTTTAAAACCGAAACCATTGTGGGACGGGAGAATAATTGGCGCAGTTCCGAGTTTTGTACATCTGCTGTTTTCGAGCTAAGCTCAGTTGCAGTGTTCTTGTTGTGACCTAACCACAGATCTTCATATCGACACCTATAAATTATTAATATCACAATAACAACTCCATTATGGGAGAAATAGAAGCAGTGGCGGTTCTTCCCCCGCATAACTACATTATGTTCTTTCACCTACGCAAATTCAAACAAATGTAACGCTTATATGTATGTACGGGATATGGGTATCTGCACAGTATATTTTATTCGGCATTGTCTATATGTTTCCGGTATGCTGGTATGCAGATTTATAAGATTTTTAAGCCTTTGCTGTTTATCACGTTACTCATATCTTGAAACTAATTCATTTAAAATATCAGCTTACCTTTTGCTACTATATTGTATCGTGTACCTAAGTTATGATTATGATATTTGTTATTAACAAATGAATTCAAAAAAAGATTTTAAATAAGAAAGATTCGATAATTATTTTTAACTGGATAATATTTATGAGTATTTTTAATTACCTTATGATATGCGTCTGAAAAGTTTGTAATATACTTTAAGGTACATGCTGTTTCCACTTATCGCTGATCATAACGTTGGATTTAATCTATGTATGCACGAATTTCAACTAAGATTTACTTATTGTAAAAAAAATGCGCAAAAAATTGCGAGCGTGAACAATTGTGAACAAAAGGGCCGTTTCGGCCCCTATGGTGTTGATATCCCTGTAATTGGAACGTTCCTGTCTCTCCGCGGCTCTACGGCGTAGCTGCTGGCTACGAGTGCTACGACACACGTATGCGATCGTAGGCTCAATTGCTTCGATATTACAATGAAATAGCTATGTGCAGGAAAAACTTCACTTTCGATATAAAGTTCCAATATTGTATCGTGAATAATATAACTTTTTTCCAATCCTATTCACGATGATGATTTCCGGTTTAGTGCTACATCTATCATATCTATAATATATGCACTGAATATACTAATGTAAAGATGGAATGAATAAAATGAATACAAATAATCACCAACATTTAATAAGTTGTAAAACGTAACGTAAAAGATTTAATAATAACATAGGCTAAGTTATACTAACATTTATGGGAATGTTTTGATTGAAAATAAAGTTATTATTATTTGTATAAAATCCATTGGTCCATCCATCCACGGATCAATAGAACTGAGAACTTACCAAACCGACATTGTTACCTTCGCAATTGTACAATATGTTTCATACACATAACACGCTGTAAACTACGACATGTTACATCCGCTCACTCGATGGAAAATTTTCAAATAAAAATTTTCATTCGTCCATCGAATGGTTATTCTTCCGCTCAATTTTCCGATATCACTCGTCCATGATTTATTGCCTATATTTTCGAAACTAAGCTGTAACTTTAACCAGAAAATTCCACTGAAATAGGATATTGGATGAAAGCGGATATTTTTAGCAACGCAAGCTCCTCCGTTCGCGGTCCTCGTGGTTACTTTCTAGCGTTATATCAAGAATTTTATTAAAATTAAACTTCAAATTACAAATACGTAGCGATAGCGAAGCCCTATTCTAAAAATCATTTACGCATTTTTAATCGTCATTTACACAGTCTTATTTGATACAATTAGAACGCGGATTACTATAATTGAAATTACGTTGAGTAAAAGAATATTTTCTGCTAAGATTATAAGAGAAAATAATACCACAATACCTGCCACGAAACAACTACCTATATTATATTTCAGCTTTAACGTCAACTTAATAAAGACCAATCGCATTAATTCACAAAATATTCGTAGTAATAAAAGTTGGATTATATGAAAATTTTCTTTTAAAATCGTATTGATATTTATTATCAATTGTCCTGTGAACTAAAGGTATTGTGAAACATTTATTTCGCGCCACAGTAATATTCTTGAAAGATCACTGGTGAAGATTTCATTGATATCTTAGCCGTGTCCCAAGTACTTAGATTGCTCATTATCCCAGTCCTTAGATTTTATTGCACCAATTCACGAATACGATCTCGTAAAGTTAATTAACTGCAAACGAAACACCTCCGAAATGAGCCGGATTATACGTTGTTAGCGCCCGGATATTACGGCGCATTCATTGTGTTATAAAACTTTTATGTAATCAGATAATGTTTATTAAATCGTTGAGAGCTGTGCGAAAATTTGCAATAACAATAAATGTAAATAGTGTCGATCGTTTGTAAAGTTTACACTGATAATTTTAAACAACATAAACTAATAGTACTGATATAATATTAAACAGATTATACGAAGAATTGAACAATATTATATATGTACATGTATTAAAAACTTGTACACTACACAAAAAAGCTTGCGACAAACCAAATGTCAACCATAACGTGTTTAAAAATTGCACTCACAAGTGCATAAATTATCAAAACAGTATACCACATACATAGTTACTAGAGCACATCAACAAATTAACACGAAAAATAATATAAAGCGTGTAAAATAGTTCATGAAACAGAGAAAACGTAAACAACCTTATTAAAGTTTTGTGAAAATACAGTCCAAAACATTCCAAGCCCGGCATCCGTGAGTTCAAATACATGTAATGGGTTCTGGCAAATGACAGTGTCTTCTTCAAAGTGTTTTAATTCCATAAAACAGCCGGCAAAGTTGAGACGTCGCGTCGGTCGGCAATACGTTGTGGGCGATTTACATTTTTATGAAAACGCTTTATGACACTGGGTCGGAGTCGGAACCGGTCCCCCTTACACCACACGTCTTGGGCGGATCCGAAGGAAACTTGACGATACGATCCGAGAATCTATATATAAGTTTGAGAGCAACATTAAATTATACAGACACACAAAACCGAGTTCTGTCGGCAATTAATTGTTGGCAGAATCATGCAGAAATCAATACAGTAATGTTATCGTTTAAGTACTAAATTAAATCTTTGTTAAGTAGGCTTTGAAACTTTGGTCCTTAAAACATGTACAAATCTTCATCAAATTCTTGAATGACTCTTGAATTTAGCAAAAATTACTTTGACTTATTCCGTTAAATAGATATGTAGATAGACATATTATAAGCTAATAAAAGCATGTTAATAAATATCCGTCCGTACGACAAAGACAAAGACATTTTTTTCCACAAATATGGTTACATTTAAAGATGTTACAGAATTGTTAGTTCACTCCATTTTTTGTCTTTTACGGCGTACAAATTTAAAACACGATTTTATTGTTTAACATATTTACAATTACTAAATCATTTATTATTTATTACCTAATTTTTAGACTATAATAAGCTTCTATTTAAAATCGACGCAAAACACGATGATAAATCGTCAGGTGTAGAGAGAACTATCATGTGAACAGACCAGACTGCGCGTCAAATGTTAAACATCTGGACCGCGCTTCTAGGACACCGCCTGTTCATTCCTGCGTGTCTTTCCTCCATATTTTTTCATGCCTTACGTACTTGCATTGTCTCGTTTGTGTAAAATAAAACATACTTTTTTTCACGTTTCATTCTCATTTCCTCGGAGTCCGTATAGTACAAGGACTGCAATAACTTTAAATAAGTATGTATTTTCTAGTAACCGCCAAGTAAGTTCACTAAAATGCCACATAAAAAGCTTAATAAGTAAATGTGTATTAAATGTGTTAATGTGAGGTAGAAGAAATGTTATAAAGAAAATCAAAAAATCCCCCTAGTCATCTACTGATCAACTACAATTAATATTACCATTAAAAACTTACTATAAATAATTTGTTGTATGAGATAAAATGTCAGGGACTATTTGGCAACGCTTACACTCATGAAGCTACGAGTAACTGAATCCACAGTGGAGTATAACATACCGCTCTTAAAGCACTCTCATTTGAAAATAAAATACCGTGAAACGATTATTCGAGTTCGTTCGATTTTATCTCAAGTCCATTTTCACCGTTTCATTAGATCTTTATTGCTTCTTAATTGGGATGACAATATGAGTGAGAGAACTGAAAACCAATAATTAATAATTAACATTTATTTCCGTCAATCCACAAATACGACTAAGAAGAAAATAAAAAATTATCATTGCAAAGATATGAAAAAATTAAATAATTTAGTTTTAATTATTACACTGCGACCAATCTTACATAAAAAGAGGCCCAAGATCTATTGTAGACTCCGTCATTCCATTACAGTTTCTTCCTTTCCTTTCTTTCCTTGAATGCAAATCCTAACGCTTAAACCACACATCAACCTAAAGACACTAATGGTTGTCGTATATAACTAGGTACTACTGCACTATGTAATGCACACTGCCATTAATGACCAAATAATTGCGGCGATTGAAAAAACCACGCTAAAAAACTTAGTTTTGTAAAAGTACCACGAATAAAACCGTAACGGGGCGATTAAAAACTACTTTATATTTAATAACGGGATATTCTTTTAAAGTGCCTGGTTTTTGCCGCAATTCTCTTGCAAACTTTTAAAGTTCAGCAAAAACTTGCACATGTTGGGGTTTCATCTATTAAAAAATCTCATCTCCACTTGAAACTTGCCACAATTTTTTCGACGTCCGACTGCAATATCTGAAAAAATTATAAAGAGGCAAAAGTTCCGAACTGTTTCGAGAAATTTTCACTTAAAGTCCGCAGCAGACGAGCTACTTTTTTGACACATCTACGCGACATGACAGCAACTAATCTTTAAATTTTAAATTGGTATTTTTGCGTATTGCGAGATTTATACACTTTTAGCTTTAAGTTAGGTTAGGTTAGCGCGAACTACCTATATCCTGTAGTAAAATGTGTTTATATTATACTTTAAATGTAACTTGTATTTCGATTAAGCTGCTTATGAATTAACGATATCTATTAGCGTTCTCGTAAACTTAATATACTTAACTCTGTCTCGCTTACTTTATTGTTGACTTTAAAAAGGGCGACAGTTGTTTATCTAGCTAGATAAAGACTTTCCCTGTCAATGGCATACATAATACCATACAACTCCGTATACTTTTTCAGACTGTTTCCATCTCCATATAGTCCTTTAATATTCCTGTATCTATTTCAAATCGCATCTGAATACTAATACGCAAATTACGTACATTTCCTATATCTAATACAATATTATTTATTCACGATTAATGTTGAATGTTTGCGAGCTACCTAACCGTAGTCGGACACTTAGACGGTGGAGCCAAAAGATCCTAGAACTTAAGCAATTAGTGAGCTCCGGGACAGACAGCAATTAACGAGAAATGCCATTTGAACGTAGAAAAGGTAGAAATAATTCGGGCAATAACAGGCTCGAAATTTTAGTTCCCTCTTTAGTTAAATTATTCATTATCTGCTAACGACAGGAATGTATCGAGGAGCGACGCAGTCGTTTGTTTGAAAGTGGATGTATCGGATCGGTTTTAGTGCCGGTAATGAGACAATTTGCATTTGTTGGAGCCATAAAATTAATGAATCGTCTACGTAAGTAATTATTCATTTAGTTGAAATTTAATAAGTTGAATAAGATGTGCATTTGTGGAAATCCACGTCACCAAATTTAACTAATACATTATCCGTATTAGCTAAATTTGGTAGGTACGTAAAATAATAATTTTGCAATAACGAGTTACGCTGATGTACTATTTGCATGTGCATGGATCGTTGCAGAAGCGTGATCGTTGCTTACTGCTTGAGAACATGTACCTACCATTATTACATGTCATATTCTCGGATTATTGCCAAATAATATTAGCTTAATTTGATCAGAACTAAATAAAAGAAAGGCGATATTGAGCTACCGTATGACAAAAAGTGTTGCAAAATCAGAAGTAAATATCTAACCAAAATCCCGACACATCCCGAAATATGACAATAACATGCGAAATTTTCTGTTCGAATCAAATTTTCCATTCGTTCCAGATTAGTGCACCGACTGTATTCAAATTCGGTGAACAAGAAAAATGTTTTGACAAGGAAAAAGAGAAAAATGGTTGCCCGAGAGCCAACGATTACTCTTCATTAGATCCGCGAATATAAAATTGTATCCCTACTTGAGATGCACCAGTTAGAAACCAAGCTTACAAGCTAGTGACCTTAATAAAGACTAATGTAGATATGACTTAAAATTACGCAAATTAGTCTTTTCTTCTATCTAGAAACTCAAATGACTGATAATGAGACTGCGGCGTGTTTGGAAGTAAGTCATCTGTTTGAGAATTTTATTTAATCGTACATTTGTTGTTTTATAAATTACGTTTATTTATCTGCCATAAAAGGTGTGAATATGACCTTAAAATTAGCCGCATGTCAAGTTTAGATCTTACCGTTAGCTCGATACGATGTTGTTCTGAATTAATCATTTAATATCAAACCGGTGAAATCCTAAAATTACCTGAAAGTATTTTAGCTGTTTGAAAAATTATAGTATGTACATAATATAATACATAAATAGGTATCATTATCACGCCCTGACACAGAAGAAAGAAATCTGCTCATAGCACAAATTTGTGCTGCATGGGAATCGAACCCGGAGGGCGTGGTTTCGCATTCAGGGTCTTTAACCACTCAACCAAGAGGTAGAGATGCTAGTTATATGTAGTATATGTCAATAAGATAAAATAAAAGTTTATAATTTTTATTTCTATGCGCTACTCCGCCAACCGTGGTTGGTGCAAAACAGAGTGGTAGCCAAAGGCCGTACTAAGCGTGATTTATATAAGGCTCGGAGTTTCCCAGCCCTTGTCAAGGCTGATTCCAAGAGTTTTGGCCATTAATATTCATTAGAATACTCTAGATTCGTTCGGGTATATTTAATTTAACTAGAACCCCACTTTAATGACTATGTCGAATTAAAAGTTTCCCCGTTCGGTGCATTTGTTTACTCTACCGATTTTCTTTAAAATAATATGCGTATTATTTCATTGTGTGAGTTTGTAAACGAATTAAATGTTATAACAATTTATCTCAAATTAGTTCCAAATCATATAAAGTGTGACTCATGGAAATTATTCAGCAAAATGTTCGAATGTTTAATATCGTACAATTTCTTTATAAACAAAGTAAGCCTTATATTAAAGAATGACTTAAAAAATCTATTTGGAATACAGATATGTGATAAGGAATTTTAATATTTTCGTGGTGTATTTGTCCAGAATAATGATACGCATGTATGTAACATTATCTTTCTATGGCGATTAAATAAAATAGAGCCCATAAAACCAAATCTCGTATCTGCACCTGACTAATGTATAAGCTCGATTCGGTCAAAGAAATCTCCACATCCCAGTGAAAAGACATTCGTTTAAAAAGCGTATACTCTAGCAAGGGATATGTCGTAACTGGATTACAGGAATAGTTTCACAGAAGCGGCTGATTCAACGTAAAACTGAAATCTTATTTAATGTTGGATTGCTAAGCGAGTCTTCTTAGATGAGCCAAACAGTATGGAAAGATGTTCCTTCGTTTACTATTCTCTTAAAAGAGTAGAAGCCGTGCGCCATCGGTTTTGAAGAAGAGATCTTTTCCTTTCTTGGATCTACGTCTTACTTGGACAGTCCCACGTCATACCTCATCACAGTTATCCATTGAAACCAGTACATTAAGAAGCTCCCAATCACAGATACAAACATAGACAAATTCAAATTTTCTTTTTTCAAAATTAGAACTCGGAAAATGAGGTTTATCAAAGATTGGAGCAAAAATTATCTTAAGTCGTTATGCTAAGAGAAAAAAATTGTTGCAATTGCTACACTCTTTCAACTTGCTATTTTATCACTAAAATATAAAAAAAAAATTGGATGACTTTTTGGTTCAATAAAATCTTTTATTTAATAAAGCGGTTGCCATACTCGGTCTTCTTCAAGTCAAAGCGTAGAAGGATTGGAAGGAGTTTATAAGAAGCGCTCATACTGGTAGTATGTTGCGGTTAGGGTTCCCCTTCCGGCTCGTATTAAGCCGAGCATCGACCGGAAACGGGGGAAGTGACCACTTGATACGATACAGTTGTGTTTTGCAACATTGTTTACGTTCACAACGTCAAAATATTGTAAGGATTGTAAAAGATTTTTCATGGTTAAATTATCATCTATTAACATTAACAAACAGATAAATAGAACACGAACATATTTATAGAACAATAACGAATTAACATTGTTTTATCTTGTACGTGAAAACTTGTAAACCTTCACTTCACTACTTTATTTTTATACTGTATATTAGCTGTAAGTTTTCCAAGAAATAAAATAAAAAAATATTAAAAAAAATATTTATCCAATTTTAAACAGCTTTGAAATATTTGCAACAAAAACCATTTATTGAGCAACCAGTCTGCACGCTGTACCCATTTGTATTCCGAATTTCAAAACACTGGCATAGACACGTACCGAATGGTATAATAAAAAAAAATTATAAAACACGATGAGAGGCCGCTGGGGAAATTATGAAATGCCTATACGGATGACTCGCCATCGTATCCGGTGCAACATTTTAGAACGTATCGATAAACACAGACACATTTCAACGTATCACAAATGTAGGGTCTCCATTGACGTATCATAATAAAACGTCCAGCTGTGATAGTCTATTGGTTAGAAATCTACCTTCTCACTACGGGGGTTCTGGATTGAATACTGACAGCACCTCTGATTTGTTACATGCAATGTATAAATTGAAATTTTAATATCAGTCGCTTTAACGGTCATACACTTTATAATATTTATTTATTTATTTATTTTACACTTTATTGTAACACCTAAAGCAAGGATGTACAAAGGGCGGACTTAATGCCTTAAGCAAGGGGGTACTTAATGCCTGGAGGCATTCTCTACCAGTCAACCCGTGGCGATGGAGATGTGATGGACGATGTCCGTGTGGATGGAGTGGAGAGTAATGAAACGATTGATGGTTCGATATACACTGATTTTATTTAAAGGAAAATACATGTATTTGGTGGTAGGCGTAAACAAATTGAAAGAATATAGGGTTATACACAAATATACATATTTATTAGAAAAATATATACATATATATGTACAATAATACATATACATATATACATACATAAATATCTCTAAGGTGTGCAGGTTTCCTCACGATGTTTTCTTTCACCGTTATAGCAAGTAATATTAAAATTTTTAATTATAAAACGCACGTAACAAATCAGAGGTGCGTGCCAGGATCGAACCCAGACCTCCCGAGTGAGAGGCTAAATTTCCAACTATCACTGCTCCATACCTATGTGTTTATAAATGAATAAAAAAAATACCCAGACAGACATCGCGCTACTGAATTTGTGCTACATTTTATATCGTATTGATGGAAATTGCCACATTGCCGCGCCACAACCTATTGCGTGCCACTCTTCGCCAATCCAACTCGCTTTAACACTATTAAAAACAGACAATCGTTTTGTGAATTTACACCTGCGAATGAAACCTGGTGAGTTGTCAGGTATTTTATTGTGTTTCACAGCAAATTTTATTCGTTCTATTACAGTATGAAAAAAACATTTTGTTAGCGGAATAGAATTGAAACAACACAAACTGTTCATTTTTTCCGCTGTATAATCAAACGTGAAATCCGAATAGATTTTATGTATTCAATAATATAAACAAAATCCAAAATACAATAATTTTATATGCGTACGTATGTAATAATAATTACTTTTTATATAATCATTAATTTATTGATCATAATTTCGTTTAATATTCATCTAGTTACCTTCCATTTCGACTTGAAGTGAGTGATACTTAATTTTTAAAAGTCATTTATCTTGGTAAAAAGATATATGGTAACCAAAAGCCATTTTTAGTCGCAAGAAATCGATAGTTAGTTATATCGTATTTACATACTTTGTCGTCTGCCAAACTATACAAAAAATTCACACTAGCCTAACTGGTAACCTTAGTTTTTTCACTCATGAAGAAATCAATGTTTAATAGTGGCACATTAAAAGAATTGTTTATAATAACGCATTACCACTTCGACTGTAGACGAAGCTTATTAAATAATACAATCCATCGTCTCGGTATCCAAAAATCTCAATACAATACTTTTGTCCCAATTTCATACCAAATTTCAAAGAAATTTATTCCTCTATTTTAACGTAAAACCGCAACAGACAGATAAATAGTATTACCGGATTAATCAAAATATTATAAATGTTATAATATTTTTGCATACACGTATAATATGTTGATTATATTCTGTGACAGTTCATTGTTATCCTGATATTGTTAGATACCTATACAATTCTGCTCGTAAATTATATCAAAGTTAAATTACATCAGCTTCGTAACAATGAACTTGCGAAAACCAACGCTCATCCCTTATCAATCTGAAATATTGTGTACCTGAAAGTTTTATTTTCACTTGCCAGTTCTTACAAATGTTGAATTTTAATGTGTTTTTTGTGTTTATTTCGATAATTTGATATGATTTGTAATTTATTCTATGGTCGAATCAAGTTTTGAATATTACACTAAAATATTGTAAAGTGTATATTTACAACAATCGTAACACTAACGTTAAGGCTCCTTTGCATTCCAAAGCGTAACGCAGCCTGTAATTTACAAGTGTCTGTTCCCAAGCTGACACCCCAGGAACCTTAGGAATGTTTTGTAAGCGCTTTTATTTTATTTATCCTAAAGTATATCGCAAATGTTGGAGAGTTCGTACCTGACTGAACAATAAATATATTACCAACTGACGAAAAACGTTTTTATAAATACACGTATAAATATTGTCGTTTGTTTTTAACTTTATTGGCGTTGAATAAGTAAGTACATTAGGCGTTAGTTGGTAATTACTGATATTTCCTTATTCAGCTTATATTAATGTACCATGCAAATTACCGATTAATAAATAACTGAGTTACAATTATTTTTATTTCATATTTGCTTTGTTGAATCATTCAATGCGCCTTGTTTTTTATTGCCATCCAGCAACAATGAAATAAACAAAAGCATAAATACACAGAAGAAAAATTTGAATTTTTTACATCAGACGCTTAAAATAAGACGATATAAAAGGTCGACATACTCCAACTGTCTGTAAATAAAAATAAAAATTTAGATTTAACCATTCAAATAAAACGTGCCAGCCATCCTCCAACGCACTCAGATATAAGAAGAGATGAATCATGTAGAAAGCAGCAATACATAACTCTTGCAATTCACGAGTACACCAAATTTATGTTACTTTCAACCTTACTGTTCTCCAAAAACATCCGCGCCATGCGCCTTTGTGAAGTGAAACAGTCACCATGTAGTAAGAAATAATGTATAAATATAACATGGCAAATAAGCCTCGCTCTTGATCAATTTTTAACCTTAACGTCTACGTCATAAAGGCTATGTTACATTTTCGCGAGGTCTACAAAAGCAGAATCTGCTGTAACATTGAGTGTCATCGTGCACTCTTTTCGGCTAAGGTGGGATTCAAAGGTACCTCTCATCTTAATATCCCTGTTTTAGTCTTATTTTACGTAACATTAGCGGGTCCTTTAAAGAGCGGAAGGAATATTCTGGAACAATTTAAGTTTTTGTGTTATAATGCAGAAAAGTTATACATTTTTGTCATTACATTATAATAGTCTGAGGCACAGAGATCTGAACGATATTAAAGCATTAAAATAATTTCTGTAAAATATAAATAATGATCTTAATAATCTAATCTCACCGTCTCCTTTTCTTATAACAACACAACAAATTAATTAGCTTCTTAAGATATTCTCAAAGTAATTCAGCTCCTTATTCATAACTAATAACATTATGGACTAGGAAAACATGTAGGAGTTATAAAAATACTAGTGGACCTGACGACGCGTTGCCGTGGTTACATTATGTCAAATCATATATGACAAATATCGTGCGTTCAGAAA
>DWGJ01003734.1:0-12802 GCA_018246895.1 Aspitha aspitha aspitha | reverse complement strand
TTGTCCTGGGTGGGAATCGAACCCACGACCTCCGGTTTTGCAGTCAGGGTCTCTAACCGCTCGACCACGAGGCCAGTGCTACTATTATGACCGTTTTGAATGCAAAAAACATTATTACAACATGAAGTGGCACAACGTGGATCGTAAATCGCGATGACAGTCAAATTGTAGTGAGAACATTGTAAACATTACGGAGCAATCAATATACCAGGTCGCAGGCGGAATGAAAACGAATTACGTTTTTACCGCTTAACAGCAATTAATCAAGGACGTAATAATGGTACATTGAACAGAACAGAACCTATTTTGATAACAAATGTACAAGGAAAATGTGATTCAAAATATACAGCAATCTATAAACAATCAAATGAATCTATCTATCATCAATATTTAATACATACCTCAATAATAGTAAATAATGTAGTATCAAATGAATTGCAATCCTAAGGGTCCGAAAGGTATAAATAATTGGTAATATGTTATTTTGCCATGAGGTCGACGAGTTAATACGGCAATTTAATAATTGTAATCACTTTCTTAAATTAAAATAATTTTTCCTTCTCGGGCTTTAATGTGCGCAGATGCCTGTGGCTACCACAATTTGTTACCATCGCAAAAACTGCGATACGATCGTATATCTTTGCATTCTCCACTTTTACTCTGTATCCATCATTAACCGATCACAAATCATCGACACTGCCTCCTGCCACCATACTCCTGAAAGCGATATGTTTATCAAAGCGAAAGTTCATGAATTATTCCAAATAATCGGGGGTAATTTCATCAGGCACTACCGAGATTTCGAAAGGTTAAGCTGAAATTAATACATGATTTATGAACGTAAATTTTCCCTTCGTAATGCTGATCAGCTCCGGCTCCCAATTTGAATAACCGTAAAACGTAAGCGCAATGCTCATCATTCAATAATGGTTTGATGATTTTTCTGTTTGCTATTTTTATATTTCATGACCAAAATCTGGGATTAACGTTATTAAGAAATATCACGTGTTTGAAACAAAGAACACTCAGAATTATCAAATTCGAATGATACGATTTAAAAACTACAAATACCGATGAGGCAATGCGCAGTAAAACACCCTAATGACTTGGCGAAACCAACGAGCTCCTTCCAAAATTAAACAGGATAAAAAAGCGGGCAAACGATCGATCACCGCTGGCTTCAAACAAAACACAGAAAAAACTACGTGAAAGGATGTATGGAACAAATTAAAAGCTCAGCATGAGGTGTTCTGACCATCCACGGACGGAGCTTAGGGCAAATATTAAAGCTGTCAGGTTTGTGTAATTTGAAGGCTCGTTTTCGAGTTATAAGTTATGTTATTGAATTTTTTGGGGGCATGAACGCCGAACTGTGTGACCGACTCTAACGAGCAGAGAGTAAACATGGGAAAGTTGCGTTTATTGAGCCTACAGGTAAACGTAGTAATATTGATACAATCAGTGTCTTTTACATCTGTTGATACGCTTCATAAATACTCTACGCACGCTCAACTATCCAATCGATATTCAATATGCATTTAAATAACAAACTGACCAAGTGTTAGATAATAAAAATGTGTTCAAATGAGCTGCCACCTGACACACCAGTTACACGGTAAAAAACGTGAAGTAGCTAGCAAAGTTGTTTAGATTATTGACGGTTCTCCGATGAGTCCATTACGCGATATGACACTAATGACATACGAAGGCTCGATCTTCCCCTGGGCAAATGGGTAGCAATTACAGCGTGAGCGATCGATTTCGGACGCTCGTGAGGAGAGGTTTGCCAACAGCATCGTGTCAGGTGGTGCAATAGCGATGCACATCGATGATACGAGAACTTTTTCAATACAAAAGCAATAAAAAGGTGCTAGTCACGCACTAAATGCCTTCCCGACGCGCTCTCGAGGCGTCGACCAAAAGAAACAAATACGAGTGATAAAAGCGCACCATCACGCACCCACACAATTATTTTCGCCCTGTAACACGTGTCAAGTTTCAATTTTACTAACGTCGAAATTAACGGTGGGCGTAAACTGATTATTGATATTTTTGTCGATAAAAAAGTAATCGATGATCGAATAGAGCATTACATTGTGTCGAAAAAAGCAGCTATTGTTACGTGTTTAAGGATCAAAGTTTTTTAAGTCGCATTTAAATGTACGCTCGTGTTTGACAAAAAACTTGACTTCATCAATCAGAAATCGTTTTATTGACTCGACAATGGCGCGCTCGCAATCGCCTCGTGTGATCTGCTCTCGATTCCACGAACTTTAACAATTTTTCACTTGTTAAATGAGGCCAATTTAGATAGTTTGGGATTTGAAAAGATAGGACAGCCAGTGGAATATCAGTCAATCAGCAATTTTTCAAAACTGTTTCTGGACATTTATAAGTAGGCTCTAGGTATACGATCGTTAAAAAGTATTAAATTCTAACGTTTTAGGCTTTCTACATTTGGCTAACAAATATGTATATTGATTAATTGGAGCAGATTTCGTCTACTTAAAAGTACGAATAGTGATGTTCTTTGCTATTACGGTGCATGTATTTTATTCTTAAGATCAAGGCGTCATATTCATATTCTGGTTTGACTCATCCATATATCATGGACATTTGTAGTATGTTCAAACAGGAGTCTAATTAAAACAGTATTCAGTTTGAATTTGGATGACGTTGCATTACATGGCATAATTCTGAAAAGAAAATGTTGTCTTTAAGGGCAAGATTACATTTTTTGAGTATCTTTTTTTTATTATTTTTTGCAACGAATCCCTATATTCAATTTCATTGGCTATACTTTGGCTAGTTGCATTTTAAAAAAGCAATGCTATATAATTTTTTCGCCACAAATGTGCCCCTCTGTTAATAATGGTATAATCATAGGTTTGACACCCTGCCCTGCTGTTCACTAACAGAGCAAATATCTGTAATATTTAAACAACATTCATTGCTCGCTCCTCTTTGTTTAACCGCAAAATGTTGCTAGCAGAAGTGAAATGTATTAGGCAGTTTACAAGAATTCACGATAAATTATTTGGGGATCTTCAGGCCACGTTACGGGGTCTAATGTTCAGAGCCTTAGAAGCTAATACAACGGATTGTGGGGCCGCGTCGTAATTATAGCAAATGTGTCGCATTCATAGTGACAATGGGAGCGGTTACCGTCTCCGTTGTACCGAAATGTCTAGTTTGCTTTTTGAGCTTTTGTTGTTCATTTCTTTAGTTCGGTTAATGACTCTCTCTCTTTGTGTTGAGAAACTAAGTCAATCAACACTGCTTGTTTCCAATATAACTTGTAGGATTACTGTAACTGTTAAACTTAACTAAACATTTCTTCCTTGTTGAAATTGTAGTGATACATACAAATGAACATACAATTGGTTTGATCCAAAACTCCTTAGTTGTTACTTAGAGTACTTAATCTGATTATACGATGTACAGGCTCAAGTGAAACCGTGTTTTGTTTGAACACTATCAAAACAGATCGCGCAGAGTCAAATAAAACAGTTTTAAAATGACATACACAATACTTACGGTCATAAATTTCTTGTACGGCATCATCGCCTACCTGCCATCGATGTCACAACATCCATTGACAATTTTTTTCGTCCCACTCACAGGATGTGCGCCTACGTGCGCGGAGACAAAGGTACATTACCATAACACGGGGTTGGGGGGTGTGGCCGCCATATTAATCAAATCCCGGCCCGTGCCCTGCGTCTGCGCACGTCACGAGGACACAGATCAAAAATGTACAACACGTAACGCTTATGTACGTACAGGAGCATTGCATCTGATAGCTCTTGGTGTTTTCAGGTAATATTAATAGGAAAAAAACTGTGCACACAATATAAGCTGCCTCGAAAAATGAACATGAGTATTACTACTAATACCATTTGAGACTTACCTAAAATATAAGTAACAGGTATTGTGGAATTGATGTAATAGAACAAAAACTAAGTTGTTATTTTATACGAATATCACTTGCATAACTTTTAACTCTTAACCTGGTTAATTCTTGTTAAGTAATAAACAAGGCTATGGAGCTCTATAGTGACATCGGAATCGTATAATTACCGTTCAACAGTCACACAAAGATTAAGTGCTTTCTTCTGAATCTTAATTCACGGTATATTTTAAACGTAATCCTTGATGCGTTACGTATTGTATGATACAAAGATTGTACAGACACAACTTGCTTGGTTTAAAGATGCTAATACTATAATTACGACTGATTTAAATTTGCCTAGAGTATCACTTTTTATCATAAATGCTTTAGTTCTAGTTCTTTTTAAAGAACTTGAATTTGGTACGAGTTCAGTTTTAGCTTTGCTACTAATAGCAATTCCGGTCTTGACAGATTTAAACAACTTTCAGAAATTAATGTGTCATATTTTAGGTCTAATTATGTTTACTGGAATAACTTTGAATCTGTTAATGATGCATTCAATACTTTCCAGCATATTAAGTGAAAATGAAATGGTTGTTAGGTATGTATAGCAATTTTATCAATGGGTTCATTCAATCATTACAAAAATATGAATGATCTTATGAATGGATCTTATGAAGGCTCATTGACATGATGCATGATGCGCTCATTGAAGTTTTATAAGCATATAAATTCTTACAGGATTTCGGATCTTATAGTTTAACTCTTACGCGTTTTAATACAATGGGCATATTACGTTTGGATTATAAGGCAGAATACAAAGACGACTTAGAGGGCGTATTTCGTGATAAGCGACCCTATTTCAGTCGTATTAAAGATGAATTTAAATCGCGTTTCAAATGCATTTTGATACAATATTGACGAGTCACCAGATGTTAAAAACGATGAAGATGGTGTTCGATAAGTAACAAGAGCTACAATGGATTTATTGGGAATTGATTTGAGTCCCAACGATCGGTGATTGTTGGATCGAGATTGTCGGGTGTTGTTGTGATCGAAACATCGATAGGTGACGGGCTTGCTTGGAAATTTGAAGTAATTATAAGAGTAGATGTAGACACTGTGCCTAGCGCGCACTTTGTGAACAAGGTTTCAGTACTTCATTGGATAACACGTTAAATCACACAATGTGCTTATGCCGAGTTGCGTTATTGCTTTTGTATTGGTTTCTACCAACTGATAAGTCTGTAAATTCTACTTAAAGCCTATCATTTGTACAGACGTAATATGTTATATGATTATGTTTTACATTCTCTCTGCTTATGATTTAATATTTTGTCTTTAACGACTTAATTTTTATCCTTTGTTGCCGATTAAATCGCCGTCGACGATCAGATAACGTATTGAAAATCAATAGTTGTTTAGTATTTAGTGTAATTATTGGGTGTCCGAGGGCTTTGTTGACGTAACCACAGAGTGCGCACAATGCGCGTCTTGTGAGGGCCGACTTTTTGTCTTCGAACGTTTTGTTTCCTTTGGAGCCGATCGCCCAACCAACAATCGGAGTTGTGAAAGGTTAAAGGTCCCTTAGCGAAATATAACTGCATTAAATAAATTCAACATTTCACGCCCTAGAATTTTATTTCAGCCAGTGAAGGCATCCCTGCAAAATTGCAAAACAACCATTTTATTTATTTTATTTTTCTCTGAATACGGATCTCTACAACTGCAGATTAGCAGACTTCTCGCCTCAGAAAACATTACACACTTTAGAATATGTATTATAAGGTAGGTTTCCTCAAGATGTTTTCCTTCACCGTTATAGTCTAATTTATTATAGTTTAATTCTAAAATATAAAACGCACGTCACTTTGTAACGACAGTGGTGCGTGCCAGACCCTGGAGTAGGATACTGAAATTCAACCACTAGTCTACCAATGGCAATGACCTTATAAATAAGAAACAAATTTTGTCTGAAGAATTTTAAATCATAGTTGCTCTCTTTTCAATACCATTTTTATTATTCAATCATTTAAACAAATTATCTTCTCCAATCAAGAATGAATTCGCTTTTGTGATATATTTAGCGAAATAGTTGAAATTTAGGATGCATATGGAAGTGATAATGTTGACAGTCCATTATAGTTTCTTAGCTCTGCGTGAAGGTTTGTTCGGTTTGTGCGGTCGCGTGCGCGGGGCGGGCCGTCGCGTCCGCAACAAAGACGTTTAATTGTCGGTTGAGCGCCGTAAATACTCGCAACCACTCATTATGTGACTTATCGAATCATTGTTAATTGAAATTCATTTTATTTTTGGATGTAACATGTTCTATACCGAGACAATGAAGGTGGTGAGACATTTTGATTGATTTCATCAGCGTTGATGTAGATATGATCATTATTTTGCTCAAATCGACGATGAAAATGCCGTAAAAATATTGCATTCAATGTTGAATGTGTACGTTGATTTTGCTTTATGAGGAAAATCAATTATAATTGACAATCCTTTACTAGGTTTACAAGGCGTGGTGCCCAAAAATTGTTACTAATTACTAAAAAGCGTTCTTCGACAGTTACTTTCTTTGCTAATTAGTGTAGTAAGCTTTACCGTTTACGAGAAAACCTATCCTTCACAAAAAGTGACTTAAAAGGCTCCCATCTATCTAAAAAGACAAGCGTAGTCAAAACAAAGTCAAACAGTACATACACTCCGTAAAGCTATCCTCATTCGTGGCAACGCAAAAACAAAAAGAAAATATTTCGCAGGAAAATAAGTGCGTATCGTTCGCACCTCGATTTCGAATCGGACATTGATTTATAGGTGCCTTATTTGATTCGATTGTATCATCAGAACGTCATAAATCGAGCTCCCCTACGCTCGGATCATGGCGATATTTCTACACGGCTCGACTTTTTCCTGATGTCATTATGTCCATGTAGAGGTGATAACCGAATCCGCTGGCTGTTATTTTTACTACGTTCTCGAATTAAGGTATAAGAGGCAATTTTGATTGTGTGATGTTGCTTTTGCGATGTATTTTTCGGTGAATCGAGCCTGTTCATTGTACACAAAACTCCATACCACTTTTTGTATTATTTTACATTTAATGTATGGTCAAAATGAGAATGATTTTCTCTTAAAGCCTTGACACGGTGTGATCATTTCAACAAAAAAAGCCACTGTATGTAATATGTATTTTTATTGCAACCGCTTCAATTTCAGTTGTTACTTTTTATATCAAAAGGACAAATGGAAAAGATGAGAAGTGAACATGAGAATGATGATTAAGACGAGAATGGAGTGATTATGGAAAATGATGTTAAGGAATCAACGTCACCATTTTACATAAATCACCTATGTACGTGAAGTACTAAGAAGATAGTACGTTCTATTTTCTAATATTTCTGACACTAGTCATATATTCTTTACTGTTTTTGGTGAGGGGAGACATCTCATATTGTATGTTTTACGTTCCTACACGTAAGGAAAGCTGTCACGACGGAACCACCCCGTCGATTCGTCAACATCTTGCCGTCCCCTGACCGAAGCCACATTTTTACTCGTCCAAATAAATTAATAGAGGCGCTAGGGGCTGGGAGGACTTGTCAAATTAATTTCTTCTCGCAAGACAATTTGTCTGCGACAGGGACGCAAAAAACTCTAATATCGATTGCTCGACCATCGACGTGGGCCGGGGCAGTTCTTAGAACTTTGACAATACTCCCCCGTTGTTTGTGGGAAAACGTTTGGGTACGACAGTAATTATGCAGAAAAATTGGCCTTTTATTTGATCTTTTTTACTACACATTGTGAATTTTGCTGGAGACTCGACTAAGCGAAGGTGTGAAAAATTATTGACGATTAGAGTAGTTTATCTTGTTGCTAAATATATTAAATCGTGCAATACAATATAACGTTTCACGTGTATCTCGAGATCATTTCAAATCAGTATTTAGTGTGATGCTGAACAGAGTTGACTGAAGACAATTTAGGAGATCCAAATAAAAGGGAGACAGTTGGCGAAATCTTACGGAACAGAAGTAAAACGGTTTTTATAGGTAATAAAATAAATAGGCGGGCGTCACGCACGGCGCGCCGCGGCCGCGGCGGAATTGAAGTGTGCTTTTTTGAAGCAACCTTCTCCGTCACACTCGATAAAACCGCTCCGTGCCGATTGCCACTGCCACTGGCGCACCTTGCCGCAATTAGGGTTGTTGTAGAAAGTCTCAGATTAAATTTAGACTCAATTCACTTTATAATATTTCGACTTTTTGTTTCCTTAACAATTAGAAACAACGGACAGGTACCTGTTTACCCGTGCGTTGAAGGGTTAACGGTACCGATGCTACCAACATTTTGTATCTAGTTTTCTACAAGACAGTGTGATGTGACTGGTACTTGGTATCATTAAGGAACTCAAACTGTTCTCTAAGTACCTATGTATTATGGTAAATTTAATGTTCAAACAGGTAATTTTGCTACGAACTGTTGTGTGCCTAGACATAACTTTAATCTCTTTATCATTTGACATTGTTCCCAAATAATACTGGACATTGTGTTCAATCCTTAAATACACCTTATTTTGTGGTAAGATAAACATATTGTAAGTCGGTAAGTCGGTAGTTAACCGCAGAGCAGCCGTCAATGGTCGTATCGCCAGTTGTCGGTGACAGGCGCGGGGCCGGCGCGAGGGCGATGTTGCTATTGTTGAGCGCAACGTTTCATTTTGAATCTGTGTCCCTTATTGGATTATTGACTTTTGATTGTGATACGCTCCCAGCTCCACAATAGTATAGAAAGGTCACCGAAATTAATTTAAAATTCTCTACAGCATGCAATTAATTGTAACCACGTCGACCACTAACCATTAGATAGATCACTTGCTAAAAAATGTTTTTTGCATCTTTAGGAAAAAATAGGAAATTAATTGGATAAAAAACTCTAACTAACTGTTTCTACAATGTTGGGAACTGTTCTCCATGCCTGTGCTAAACACGCAGTAAAGCTAGTTAGAGCAACGAAAGTGGAAATGGTTGTAGCAAAAAAATCAGTATTACAATATTAATGTTTTGGGTAATCGTACAACGAATTACAAGAATAACGAGCCGGTTATGTTATACTGTGGTAATAACAAGGCGGTCGTGGTCGCGATACGGTGTTGTGGTGGCGTTACACCCTTACGGGAGGGATGAAAACTTTGTACATCATTTGCACCACAGCATACCGCATTCGAGGCGACTCGTAACCCGTGCGTGGATTTCTTAGTTAACTATGTTAAAGACTATATCTATGTATAATTAAGTATATTAAAGACTGTAACTATGAATAATTAATTATGTTAAAGACTGTAACTATTTATAAATAACTATGTTAATGACTGTAAAGCTATACATTTTTAAATTCGTACGCCGTAAAGGGCAAAATACAGATTGAACTAACAATTCTGTGATATCTTTAAATGTACCCATATTTGTGCAAATAAATGTCCTTGTTTTTGTCTTAAACTGTGCGTTATATCTTAACATCATAACGTGACGGTTTGAAAATTTTTCCACATACAATGCATCCTATCATTCGTGTCAATTAAGAAAAACGACATGTAAACATTATTTGTAAATAAATGAAAATGTTTTGCAACCTATCGTCCATTACTAATTATGTTGCTACAATAAATGATTTTGAAAGAAAGATAATCTTTGTTTCAAGAAAGTTGTTGTAAAAAAGAAAGACAGACATCATATTAATATTAGATACTAATAATAACAATATTATACTAAAAACAAATATATTAAAAAAAAAAATACAAAAATATTATAATTAACAAAACAAAATAAAAAAGGATGGAATGATGGAACGATGGAAAGATGGAATTTTGATAGTTTTGTTATGTGTTGTATGTAGTACGTATAGTTTGGTTTCCAGGAGCACAAAACCAACATAACTTGAGTTATTAGCATCGGATGAAACAAACGACGGGATGGCAGATTCGTCAGCTCTGCCGTGTTCGTCAGTCGGAGCCCCCATTGTTCCCCTTCGCGCTGTATAATTTGATTTCAACAAGCTGTCGCGGCCGCGCCGCAATCTGCGGCTACACGTACCTATGTGTTATTAATATTTTAAAACAACTTTCGGCAGATACGTGACATTCAATTGCGACGCAACGCAACGTGCTGTGGGCATCGTGCGCTGTCTGCTGCGCTTAATCACTACATAGTATAAAACAAAGTCGCTCTCTGTCCCTATATCCCTATGTCCCTATGTATGCTTAAATCTTTAAAATTATGGAATGGATTTTGATGCAGTTTTTTTTAATGGATAGAGTCATTGAAGAGAAAGGTTTATATGTAAAATACCATCCATTAAATAGTGCAGAAATACTGTCTTATACCCTTGCGAAGCCGGGGCGGGCCGCTAGTAACTTATAAAAGCCTCTGCAAATTAATCAAGCAGTACTATTTTAACCAAAATGTTTTGCTATATCTGTCCGAAATTTGTACTAAACTAGGTACAAGTTACTAAAATCTTGGAGAGTTTAGCTCCACACTATAGGTTTTAATGCAAACTGTTTGGCTCTTTGGTACCCCCTGGTCTATACAACACAAATGTTAATAAAGACATAGAGAATACCTTTTAACAAAACAACTTGAGCATTCTTCCCTTCCTGGGAGTATAAATTAACATATTTCGTTTTCTTTTTTGGTTTAACTTCTTCAGTGACAGGGGCCGGCCTCACTTCAGAGCTAACAAAATCTTGCTGCGGCTTGACCTTTGATATTTTCTTTTTCTGCTGCTTCGGCAGTGAATTGCCTATAACCGGTAATGATAAAATTTAGACTAAACTGGTTACGATAATATGTCTCAAAATTATAAGAGGGCTAAAATATATAACATGAATGACAATATTCTGTATGATATACTTTTAACATACCTTTAATGGGAAATTTCTTTTTAGATAGTTCTAAGAAAAAGCTCTTATGCTGAGGATTATCAAAATCTAATAAAGTCTTCATATACTCGTTCAGATCATGCTCATTTTCTATCGACTGAATGTACCTGCAATTTTAAGTACATTTCAATGGTCGCTTCACAATAGGTAAGTATTATGTTTATTGTAGTAGTAGATTAATAAACTAATGGTTAGTTGCAGCATACTTGATTAAATCACCGGGTACTTCGAAATCTAAAATCTTCGATAGGCCTTCCGTTATCCACTGTTCCATTATTACAGTTTTTCAAAAGAAATTAACGATAATTTAAGTTTCATATGAGACTATGCCCAAAAACCGATGTGTATGGAACTGAACGGTGATTTTATTGGAGAATACTATGAATAAGGTAGTTTTTATTTAATTTATTGATGTATCAACTACCACGTTTGACTCTTGTACTTTTGACACATCAGATGTATTTGACTTTGATACACCAGCTGATTAAATGAATTGGAGTTCTTCATTACACTCATAAAAAATGTTGTTTATTCAAGATTCATTTTTATAAACAAATCCACAATATTTTTAACAATACTAGGTTAATTATTTTTATCTTAATTGCAACGTGCAAATGTTACTTGCAACTTTAATTATATAGCTGTACTACTATAGAAACGAACATAGCAAATATCAAAATTTAATATAACATTAGATGTCATCAAGTGTCAAGTTGACAGTAACAAAATAAGAAAATTTTGAATTTTCGGCTGATATAAATCCGGGTAGGAAAATAACTTAACAATAAGACCTATAAAAATCTATTTCTTTTGTTTATTATAGGAATCCTAACCTTGTTACATAGTTCTTCAATGCTTGTCATTTGTTTACGTAATTATAACCTAAAGTTCGTAACAAATCACATATTACAGACATTTCCTGCAATCAAAGTGTAGGGTATTTGCTTATAATTTCAACTATTTCATATACCAAGTAAGGAAATAATGACAGTTCCATATAAAATCCGATAACTAGTTTTGTCTATTTCAGTTGAAACATGTCTCTGTCCCCGTTCCTGCGATCGCCGTTCACTGACCTCACGGGCGGGATGATCTCCCAGCAGATGCTGGGCAACTGCCAGAAGCAGGAGATACGCTACATGGATTGCCTCGAGGCGTACGGTCTCGACCGAGGGAAGGTGAAATGCGCTCATCTGTTCGACGATTACCATGAGTGTCAAACAAAGACCAAGCAGTATAAGAGATTTATGGTAAGTACAATTTTGAACGTCTTAGCTTAGTATCGCTGCATGTATACTATGTTACAGCTCCAAGATCATAGAACATTGCTAGGTTTAAAATAAATAGGGATATTATAATTTATTACATCTGGTAACCGCACATTAAAAATATTATGGTAACATTTAAAACTTTTAATATTCATTGTGGTTAATGAGATACAGGGCAATATATTGACAAATATAATTATGACCTAATATCTATCTATATATATCACACAGTTTCAATATAAAATTAGGAGAAAAATGAAAGGATTTATTTTAAATTACTCTAAACACAAACTTTGAAAACATTTTTCGGCTCTATTAACAGAGTCTGAATACTACGTAACAGAATAAGATGAATAAATACAGTGCAAAACTATATTACTGCTATCAGCTATCGAGAAGTTGGGTGATCTTCAAACAATCCTGACTTCAGGTTGAGGTCACCATATTATTGAAATGTCATAAAGAGTAGAAAACCAATTGAAATATGCATTTTATCTTTTTCAAATCATGTACCTCTTGAAAATTGATTTCCATGTTTTAACGCAAATAAGCCATTAAATAAATGAGTTTATCTAAAATCTCGTAATGTTACACTGTCCTAAATTTATATTACCAAAGTAACCGTGAACCAATACTTGTGTGTTTATTCTTGTTATAAGATACACTATTTGTGGAACACTAAAGTGAAAGGAAAAG
>DWGJ01003733.1:0-12804 GCA_018246895.1 Aspitha aspitha aspitha | reverse complement strand
AGCAGTGAAGGGAAATGTTGGGAAAACGGGAGAAGTTACTCCATTTTTTCAGCTCCTACATCCATTAAATAGTGGAGAATACTGTTTTATAACAGAGCGAAGCCGGGGCGGGCCGCTAGTATTCAATAAAAGCTCGAAAAATGAACAAGTAAAACATACTTTATACTTTCATAATTTATTTCAACTTATCTCTTAAACACAATTATCTTAACTAACTATAATATTAAATTACATGATAAATTTATATAAAATTTACTTTGGAAAGCTGTTATAAAAATTTGAAATTCCCGACAAACACAAAAGATCACAAATCGCTGCTTTTCATGAATACTCGCACAATCCAAAATCCACATTTTACAGGGTAGCCATTTGAACATTAAACAAAATAAATCAATATTGTCGAAAATAACCAATCACAAAACGACATTTTCGCGCGCCATTATACCCGTTTTGCGTTATAAATGTGAGTCTTACCGAGTAAGGAATAAGGAATATTTTGGATTTATTTGTGTTATAAACTGATATTTTCAAAATTTTGATTTGTATTCATGAAAAGCGATATTAAAGCACGATACCTCACTCTCGTGTGTTGATGTTCTATCGTAATCTTCATGTGGCCGCCACCATTTTGAATCTAACGTTCATTGTGGAACGGGTTTTTGAAAAAAAACCCGAGCTCACGTCGGACGAGATGGAAAGAATGCCTCCCGGGAGACGCAACGTAGCGGCGAGCAGCGCTCTTACGTTGGTACCATTGTCTATTGACATCAACATCACTTCACTACACAGTATAAAACTAAGTCGTTTTCTCTGTCCCTATATCCCTATGTCCCTATGTGTGCTTAAATCTTTAAAACTACGCAACGGATTTTGATGCGGTTTTTTTTAATAGATAGAGTGATTGAAGAAGGTTTATATGTAAAATAATCATGGTATAGGGAAAGGGGAATTGTTTTACTCCAAATTTAACGCGTGCGGACCACGGGCAGTAATGAATAAATAGAAAATACTGGATCGATTTTAGTAATTTTTTCAGTGAGTGACATAGGATATATATTTTATACCCCTGCGAAGCCGAGGCGGGCGGCTAGTAGTTTATAAACAAGAAAGTATACCTACAATTTTATCATATCGAATATTTGGAAACTCAAGAGTCGAATGGACTATTAATAATAATATTTAGAAACATTAACAAATAGAAGTAGAACGTATCTAATTTACGTGCTAAACATTCAAGAGCAAAATGAAGGAGCCATAATATTAAGTCTGCCGCGTCGTCTGCCGCGGAACCGTAAGAACCTCCGCACAGGTCGTGGGCCCAAAATAAACGGAATTAATAGCGACACAAACTATTTCCGGTAAAGCGAGACCAATCATAATTACTCTTTCGGACTTGCTCTTACGCACCCCCTTTGATGTTTTTATTAAAATCCCCGGCTACGGCTGGCTTGAAACAAATAGAACGAACGATTATATGTTTGCGTTAAAGCGATTCGCAACGGTGATAGCTCGACGATTTCGTCTCCAGCCCATGTGTGGTCCTCGCCACTGTTTTTGTTGATTTGTGGGTGATGCGTTGACGCGGCCAGCGATGTGACGTATCGCTAATAGATCGGAACCGACCTGTCAAATATAGTACTACCTCGGCGTGTATCAAAATAAGCTCTTGTTTAAATCACTCTTAGTTTACTGCCTTTACAGCCTGCCTTACAACTTTAAAGCTTTTATAGACTAACTTAAGGCTTAACAGAAAAGATATATTAAATAAATCCTCTTTATTTAAATCATATTACATCATATTTAAGCCCGTACTTTGATACTATCATTAATTTACTTATTAAGTAAATATTGTGTAGCTGTAAGTTAGGTATTTATTAAAAGTCATTATCGTTTATTACACTACAAAAATTAGTATAATAGTCCCATATGATTTCCCTTCAGCGGTAAAGTATTTTGGGTGCAGGAGCGGTACAGTCGCGCAGATGCGACATCCGTCGGGTCTACGTGAAAATTGATTTTCCACGGTATGCCAGCTGGCGCGAGCGACAACTATAAACCTCAGCCCATTTACATACACTTACGTTTCCAGTGAACCATATTAACGTAATAATAAGGTTGTATTTAGTTTGACGTTTTGTTTGAAGCATGCAAGGCCATGTTTGTCGTGTAGTATGTACTATGAACGTCAAAAGTTCCTTTGTTGATATTTTTAATGTTTCGCACATTGTTGTTGGACCTACCGCGTTTGATCCGATTTCGTAGTAATTTATGATTATTAGAATAGCGTGCCGATTGCACATAATTAATTTTTACGTTCACTTCTTTATTGTTATGTCACGAAATTTATGGAGCATAATTAACTTTACCTCAATTTATCCCCATTAATCAATATTCATTCAATTCAATTCATTCATTCAATTGTTTACAATGTGCAGATTATTATAAATTATAACTAACTATTCGTGTAGGGAATTGATTGCAAAATTTTTCTCTGTACATATACATATAAACAACAAGACCTAAATACTAGTAATACATATAGACATAAATTATTTATTGTTCAATAAGGAAAAAGTAATATATTCTAGACAAGCTTAGACAGATTTAGTTAAAAATATATCGATTTTCTATTATCTAATTTTTGGAAACAAGTTACGAGATTACAGAATATTGCAACTATTCATAAAAAAATTCAATTGAGATTATTGTCTAAACTTAAATAATTCGTGTTAAATGAAGATATGAATTTCTAAATTGTAACATTTCAAGTAGGTATATGCACAATTTCGTTCCCCCACGTTATATTAAGTACCAAAGACAACCCGCCCCGTGTACTTGCCGAGCTAATCTAAGCCGCTTCACTGAACTGGCTGCTACTGGATTAGTATCTTTATCAAAAATTTAATGCTCACAACGAAGCATAATCACCATTATTTATAGACCATCTTTACTTTCAAGATTACTCCCTGGTAAATGCGACACCTACACGAAAACAAAGATTACACTTATTGTTAAAAACAAACTAATAATAGTATTATAACCATAGCTAAATCAGTAGGTATGTATAATGAGATTGATGAAAACATCATTTTATAGTTACTTGCAACTAAACAAAAAAAATATTTAGACCAATTAATAATAATTGACAAGTTATAAAAGTATGTAACAACCTTGCAGTATCCGACTGAAGAAGTCCGGTAACCAACAACGACATCCGTTTTTGAGACCCAGTTTTATGAAAAAAATTGACATTAACAAAGTCCAGCATATGCATATAATATCAATAATAGGTAACAATACTGGTGTAACCAGTGTAACATTTATTAGTCTATTCTAGACTAGCCGTATTATAGGTATGAAACTATATCGTCTTTCAATCAATTTTATTAGAACTGCAGCTTGATGATTAATATCAAACTACGCCGATCTGAGATCTAAGGAATTTTAATTAAATTTCAATATTCTTCAAATGGAAAAAGAAAAACAAGTGTAGTAGCAGGTATCAGAAATAAGGCTTGCCGCTACTTGATTGACGAGTTCACAATGCATCGAGTTCGAAAACGCAGGAAGACAGATTACGACCGCACGTACATCTCAGAAACGTCAACGTTTGATTGGTGATTCCCATGTGTAATACTAGTAGCCTCTTAACAAAGTAAAGTGTCTTCTTTTATGCGTCCAACGTAATAATGAGTGGCGAGAGCGCTCGATCCATCACCGTCCGGACAAGGCCGAACAAAACAATGCCACTGACAAAAAAGTGTTTGACGAAATCGATTTCCCAAAATAAAGTTTTGTGTTAAGTTAATTTAGTTAGGTATCTACTCGAGAACGAACCGTTTTATTTATAGTGGTAGGTGAGCGAGACTATCGATTGAGCGTAGTTAAAATTGGTGCGATATAATTAGGCATATGACACGATTTCACCGCCTATCATAATGGAACAAACGAGGCATAGAATTGTGATATGGTGGCGTATGATATCCGTGTCGGTTGTGCTGTATGGCGAGATGTGACCGCTCAATCGTGCCACACCACGACCGCTAAATACCTGGATCTAATCACCATTTCTACACTCATTTTTAACACTTAATTTTACACGTATCTTACCATTACACGTCCGATTTTACGGGTTAACCGTTTGAGTACTTGGTTCCATAAAGGAATCGTACACTTAGGGTACCGTTTACCCATATATTGGTCGTCTCTTTATGTATGGACGTACTGTGAATTTATTATTAAAAATTAATATTTCAGGGTCGGAAACCTACATTATTCGATAAGGCAATAATAAATCGCTGAGTATAAAAGTTATTAATGAGAGAATGAAGACGACTGGTCACTACATTTCTTTTTATACCAATTCGAATGAGGGAAAGAATTCGCGGGTGACGGCCAGTGTACCTACTGTTATGTCAGAATGCGCCAGTCGTTACATACGCACTAAAATGTGAATTTTAACAAAACTCTGTAGTCGTAATAATGCGAAACAAAAAATTTGACTTCGAAATAGTCTTAACAATTTTAATGTTATTGAAACGTAATCAAACAAATTAATCCGTCAATGCAATTTACGTAACGGCAATTCATTTCGGTTGACAAGTTTGCGTATCCGAAATTCTAATAGTAAATTCATTCACCTTAAACTATTGATTCGAGATATTTTCACAATTACGTACGAAGTGATATTAAGCGGTATTTCTGAAGCAAAATGTTATACAGGTTTCTTGTACTGTACTTTATTAAGTCAAAAGATTAAGAAAATGTCTTTTCGTAACATATCAAATGTAAAATCAATGGACATTCATAGAACTGTTATTTTAAAATGAAATTACTTTAACAAATAATTGTAATCGACAATATAAAATATCGAAATCTATTTACACTCTCACTCACAAAAATAAGTGAAGCCAAGCACAAAAACCTGACAAAAAGTGCTCAAATATTACCTAGATACGAACTCAGACTTAACTTTCAAACACGATTTCTCAAAATGACCTTTGTTGGTTTAAATTAAATCGTGTCAGTGAATGAAGTTTTTATCACTAAGTGATAGTACTTATACAAGTGTAATAAATTTATTTTTAATTCAAATTTTGAGGCTCGCAGGTTTAGACAAAATGTACATAATAATAACAATAGCCAGCCATTTTACATGAAATAGAAAGGATTTCCATTGCTCCGTTGCCAGCATAAAGGGTTTTAAGTTCTGGAAGTTCTGGGAAAGCTACTTACAGGTTACCGACGACCGATGCACGACAAAGTTTAATACCTTTGATGCTGTATTATAACTCAAGTTGTACTTTTATTACTATTTCTACTATTCGTGTCGCATAGCAGCAGTTTTTCAGTTGGTGGTCAGTTCTAAAACGCGTATAACGTAATAAGTTAGCAGTTCCCAGCATAACTGGAATTTCGGTACTAATTGTGAGTTAGTTCAGATTTTTATGTGTCGCTACTTCTATTAAGTAATGTGGTCTTTATTTACTTCCGTTTTGAAATTATTCGTGTCATTGCGGTTTTTCACATTGTTCCTATTAAGATGTTGTTTATGAACAAAGAAATAAGATGTTCAATACATAGGATAATGGATTTATGTATTATGAGAAAAGTTTATCTCATACGATATTGTTAATACAAAGCACTTAACATTGTCTTACAATAGACAACATTAGCTAATCCGCTCTCTGAAACTTTACAATTGTTGTTCATTGGTTAGTCGTTGTATATTTCACTACCATGAAGGATAAATGAAAATAAAATAACGGATAAGTAAAATGTTGTTCGTTATAATATCCGTTATCACTAACAAACATTTTGAAAATGGAACTAAAAAGTACAATGGAGTTCCCCTTGCCCGTTCCAGAGTCACGCAGCCCCTAACTATAGTGTTCCCCTTTCAACGAGGCGTAACTGAACGGCGTTACCATTACAAAACCCTACCCGAATAAATTCAGAATAACCCCACGTGAAATATAAATCGCCAAAAGTAAATAAACGACTACCATTACTGCCCTGATTATTTGTTCGCCCCTGACTTACGCCGCCATTTTGCCAATTATTTTTTTAAAGCGTCAGCGAAAGCCATAGATAGCTTTTGATATATTTGAGAATTGTCATGAACAGAGTAATTATTTGTATTTATTCTTATTACAAATGATATTACGAGAAAGCTAAATAGTACAATGACAAGCTAATGAATTTATTTATACATTTAATTTCCTGAAAGAAGTAAATTTAATCGATAAAATTTCTAACTGAGAACCTTGAATGCCATCCATCCATGGAAACATCCTAAAACATATTTTGTTCCTTGAAATTTGATTTATTTCTATTTATTACGAACAGGGACACTGGTAATAGAGTACGAAGCTCTTAATGTAACAAAGTTTGCATAATAACCTCCATATATGTGATTAACGATGCGCCGCCTGCAAACTGAATTACTTCACCGAGCAAGCGTTTTAATGAGTTGAAATACCAACCAGTTTTCCCGCTGTTTCCCTCCCGACATTGACATTGACAAAATTAAGTTTCGTGTCAGGATGAAAATCTACGAATTTTTTGCCTTTTATGGAGCTTGAACTGGCAAAGATTTAACGACAACGAAGTTTCAAAAGCATAACGTTTTTGTAGGGTAATTATAGTAATTTTTGTAGTAATTGTTACTATGTTGACTTTTATACATATTACTGTTAATATTTGACGCAAAGTACAGTTGCATAGCTTTATGTTATCCTGAATAATACAACTGTAGTAATATAATCAACACCAGAGCCTACTAAATTACCTACATTAATTTATAGAAACAGTTGCTACATTCGTTAATACGAATAGAATCTACGCTCACCAAAAATCATTGACAAAATTATCTATGAAATGTCTGTAAAACATTCCAACAAATGTGAAACTATTATGCGAAATGTTTTCGCAGTTTCATTCTCGAATGTTCTCACAGAATTTCAATGAAAGTTAAATAGACCCGAAAAGTACATCGCTTTTTCAACTGCACACTTGTTCCATACGTGAACGAAATAAATTACTAAATACATATTATATATCTTTGTGTTTATTGACAGGTATCTACCGAATATACACACACAACGAATATAACTCAGGCTTAGAAAATTATGAAATAAAACTTGCTAAAATATATTTTGTAATCTCTTGCTTTGTCTAGTAATAAATTTATTTACCATCAGAATTCAAGCAGAAATAACATTTCGGAGTGCCGCCGTGGGCAGCAACTAATCCGCTTATTCATCCATCAAGCAAATTGTTTTATTTCGTTACAAATACGTAGGTACGTATTGAGTTTGTTAAACAGAGATCAAGCTTTCAGACTGCGTTTTCAATAAACGCCTACGCTACATGTATAGTTACATTAAGCTGGGTACTTATATATATACAATGGGTACTCTAGCTGAGCCACATTTTTTAATAATAATAACCATCGGCATAACTCGACAGAGGGCTGTCGATTCCAATTTAGGCAAGTGATTTTAGGTAATACTTATGTAATTCCTATTTCACCCAGACCGTTAAAGAACAAAGGCGGTCATCTCACAAATGTTTCGCAAATTAAACCCACAAAACCAAGAGCCATTTAAAAAATTATAATAGATACCCAAGTGATTAATGCCATTTGAATAGCGACAGTTCCGATCATCTCGAGCTTAACAGTCGCACGCGATATCACATAGTAGTGAGAATGAAATTACGATACTCAGTAACAGCAACGTGTTTCTTCACTTAGTATAATAATTACGGATACAGCAGAGAAACAGAACAGCTTTCACTATTGGGCAGATGTAGGGGATACACAGACCTTAAGCTGCAATATATGTATATTATCGTAAGTATAAGAAGAAATGATATTTTAAGTTGTTATACATATATAAATTTCAAGACTGACCATTAAATTTGGCACTCAGATCTCATATCTTTTTTGTCAACGAAGTCATATATCTTAATATTGCAATTGGCTCTCATTTCCCATTTATATGTATATGTTTTTGATGGGATATGTTATGCATTAACTCTGTATAAAGTCTAGATTAATTAGGCCGTATAAATTTGATGTAAGCCGCAACTTGCGGTGTATTCTTGTTAGCAATTAACCACGATGAATTATACAAATTATTGCTACGGAGCCATTTAAGCTATTTCGAACAATAGCAAAGGTATTTAAGATCCACGCACATTAAATGTCACACGGTATCGTCGGCCTATAATATGCAGACCTCCGCGCTTCACCTATACCTGTCTTGGAACATTACAATGGGAACACTTCACACCCATTACGTTACCCCGCTTCCATTCATACATCTGACGCCATATACAAAGACACCAACATAAACGTCAATAACTCCGGCGGCTCTTTCAGAAACCGAACGATCTTCATTTTCTCTTTTTTCTTTCACGTATTTGATGTATTAGCCACGAATTAGTCGGCTCGATCTTTTGTGATCACCAAATATATCTCTCTGTGTCCCTAGCTGCATTCAAGGTGACAAAGTAGATACGCCCATCGCGTGTGTGGCAAACTTGGGTGGTGCTATGTCCACAGCCTGGGTAGACGGATCAATGACCAATGACTTGAGGAACTCGCTAAATTCATATGGAAAATCCCCGTAAAACTGTAAATAAGACGTCATAACAAAGACCATAGAAACAGCAGGAGTTAAAGGAAATAAAGAAGTTATGTACCCTGTATTTTTTATAGAGTCGGTAACTAAAACTAATAGTAGCTACGATTTCCGATATAACAAATACGATTTTAAATTATTCCTTGGTATACATCATACTAATTTTCCATAGCCGTTTTAATTAGGTCACGAGCTATAGGTATCGTTATGAAGCCAGTGGCAGGTTTGACTTTAATAAATTCACTCATATAATTAATTTATAAGCTCACAATAATGCACGAGTATTTTCTGTAACAGCAACATCAGACAGATTTTAATTGATAATTTCTCTGAATTTTTCCTCGACATTATATTTCATATCGAATTATGAGGAACTGATTTTTTCTTTCAATTCTTATGTATCTTATTTGTCGCCTCTTTTAGTAGAAACCATACTCGTCTGTACTAATTTCAATGTTATTTTGTAATTCATAATGGTTTTCTAAAGAAAAATAAATACAAAATAAAAAAAATACACGAAAACATTCTGGAACATTCTCAGATGCAAAGGCAAATTTTAGCAGCAAGGAAGCAATCAATAACAGTCGCAAATCTGTCATCAGGTAACCAAATAAGAAAGGATAGCCACCCGCCGGTAGCATCATAGTTTGGTTTGCAACAATAAACGCCACTAAAAAGTACTTTCGCTTAGAAACAATAAAATAAAGTGAGGACTGAATGTTACTACTCTGAATAGAGTTGTTTGTGGTTTAGATTCAACACAGCCGCGTCATGGGGGTCGCTCCGCTACCGAACAGTAGGACATTCTCTTTGTTCTTACATGAGGTCTTAAAATGCGGTTACCCATACATTAACGAAAACCTTGTCCTTTACTTGCAACAAATTGAGACATTGAAGCAGTCTTCCGTGACGTATTAAACTGTTCTTGCTCGTTCTCGGAAAATATCCTTGACGATGTTGGAATAACCGAGCCAATAACGTTCGCGGTAATGTGAACGATGTTGATTGTTTTGCGATAAATTCCGATTCCCCGAATGATATTAGATGCCAATTTCCTTCACAAAGTTGCTTGTAATAAACGGCGTTCTTATGTCAAAGTTCAAAGTCAGAGTCCAATTTCGTGAACATTTATTTGAGCTGTAACTCCTTTTTATTTCGAGTATTTGGTGGAAAGTAATAAAACATGAGTAGGTAAAGATTTTCTCACTGTGTTCTTTAATGCCACCGATTCTTATTTTATTACGGTCGAAACTCAATTTGATACGAACACTTGAAACATTATGTGAAAATAGCAGAGAATTTTGGCTATTTAAATTTTTATTTTTATAGGTCACTAACAGCTATAGTTATGCAAGTTTCTGTAATTCTCCTAATAAAGACTTAAATGTTTTTAAACAATAAATAAAAGCAGATATGTCGACAAAAAATTCAACTCGGATTAATAGGTGCTCGTAGGTACTGAGGAATTGTGGCGGGCAACAATAATTGTAAGAAAAAAACATAAACTCAATTACCTCAAGTCTTTGATTGAGTATACAAATGATTCTACAACTTAACTAAATAATTAACAATTATTGCTTCTGCAGTTAGCTTTTACAAGAACCTTCCTTGTGAGCACCTCTCCTCTCACATAGATAAGAATTAAATTTTGTAAATTAATTATTAATTATTTATAGCACTTTTAATAACTCATTTTTGAATTCCTTAGTAGGTAGGTATAAGTGAATGGTGAAATAGCCATCACAACTTCATGAAATTCTTGTGAAACCCGTGAATCCACAAGAATAACTTGATAGATACTCTGGTCTATTATCGTCGATAGACAAAAGATAGCCGCCAATAGAGATATCTGTATGTCTATTAGAAAATTCGCTATTGTCAGTTTAAGGCTTGTTACATTAAACAATGTTCAAGTTATCAAAGTAAAATAAGCTAATAGCTTCCAATTCTCAAACAAAGCTATGTAGGTTACGTACTTACATACATACATCCGACAAAGTTTTCACTTTGTTCGAACAATTTATGCTAGGTTATTCCATAAACTTTCCTCGGATGCATGACATTGTTTTACTCCAGGACGCTTTGTGCCATAATATCCGTTGTCATGTTATTATGTCGTGTATTGCTGCAAACCTTAGAGTTTACACCGTAATAATCTTACTAAATAATTTCAAGCTACTACGGTGTTATAAAAGATGATTGATATGGCAAGCAGCCTTAGTTGGGGAAACCTTAATTATGACAATGCATTATATTATTATTAGAAAGTGATGAATGTAGAAGGAGCATTTCAGGTCTGTAAGGATACAGATATTTGGCACTCAGCGGTTTCTAACTATTTTGATAAGGTCCTGGTGATGGTGTGATAATAACGATAATACCTATATTATTAGTGTTAGTGTTAGTGTAGCGTTCTTCATATTTTTAGCTCTTAAACTAATAGGTACTAATAATAAAATCTGAAAAATCAACTTTTACCTGTCTTACCTTAAACGAAAACTCCATTTAATATGCACCTTATATTTATTAAATCATTTTTTCGATGTGTAACTTACTATGTTACACATCGATGTTATGTTACGATGTTACGATGTGTAGCATTTACTAAGCTTATAGTTTCAATTTGCGAGAATAGCTTCATTTAAAATGTTCATTATCACACCATCTTACTTGGATCTGGATCTAAACGCAATTTAAACAAAGACCTCTCTTCTTCACGTAGTTCCAATATCGTCTGAAGTTTTTATAATAAGTCTCTGTACAAAGATCTTTATTTTCAAAGGTACACAAACAGCTAGATATTGCCGCTGTTAAAAGTTCTTACCGACAAAAGGGAAGGAGACAGTAAATATTTGCAATCTTCGATCAATTATTTGCACACTTTGATTGAAACAACAGCCAATAGTCTCAAATCCTTTATATAAGAACTTTTACATATTACGTGTAGAAATGTTTATCAGATAATCATATTCATAATACGAATAAAGCATCAAGTGGCCTTTTAAACTTGAGCTAAAATTAATTATATAACCAAGTATAGTTGCACACACAAGTAGGTTATGAATTAACGGCATTAAAATTCACTTTAGTGCACTATGCTGTTAACTTATACATTTACGAAACTGTGCTCACACAGGTGGAAACTACATATAAGAAAGTTGCTTGATATAATAAATTTTTCGCAGTGTAAAAGAGAACTAATTGACTTAATTTAGCGCTTCAGAAAATACATCATGCAGCTCATTTATCCATTATAGCATCATCCATAACTTTGCCTGTTAAATGTCTTCAACAGCGGAAAAGGGCAAAGGCAGGAAAAGCAAGATCATGCTGGATATATCGTGCCCTCATGAATATACATACATTATAATATAAAAAAAGAACATTTCAATGAATTCTTGTGACTACAGAATTTCACTTAAATGTCCATGATCGCTCGCTGAAACAAAGCCAATTGTGTCCATTTGTCGCGACAGTCAATAGGAAACGACTACTAAATACGTTTAGTCGTTCCGAGAACGTAGTACGGTTGTAAATCTACTTAATTGCCTGTTTGAAGGTCTCTGCTTTAAACTTTTGGGTGCTGCCTCCTGCGGGTTCAGGAGCTGTGTCGTAAAACAATAAAATCCTGCTATACTGTTAGTCCTTTTGTGCGATTGTCGATAGGGTCTCATTGCTGTATTGTCTTCGGATGACAAATGAGCATCGAACAATGATGTTGTTCCGTCAGCGTGTGGATTTGCTTACAACACTTCGTGAACATCGTAAAATATGTTATTTTATGCAACACAGTGATTATAGTGTAATTAAACACATTGTATGAATCTTATATCCAATTTACCTTATGAAAAATGAGCTGACTTAAGCTCTAACCACACCTACGCGACTCAGATAACATCGATAATAACGATAGGATGAAAATATGCTGATAGTCATGAAACTGGTTATCGAAGTATGAGTGAAAAACTATAAGTAAAACATAATAAAACACAATACTCAGGTTAAAACATATTTTTAAACTTTATTGCATCACGATATGTTACAACGAATTATGCGTTTATAATTAAAATTTAAATATCACTTGCTATAACGGTGAAGGAAAACATCGTGAGGAAACTTGCACACCTTAGAAATGTTATAAAGTATATAATATTTT
>DWGJ01003732.1:0-12804 GCA_018246895.1 Aspitha aspitha aspitha | reverse complement strand
CCGTGCTTCATCTACATTCATCATTCTCTTCATGCATACACGCCGGTTTCGGAGGCTCTTGACTCCCCCATCAGATTTCCCCCATCAGACGAAAATTAATATTTTCAAAAATTGTCGGGGTCAATATATGTATTACAATAAATTTAAAGCTTTTTGTGTGTAAATATACTTGTATGTAACTGACTTTAATAGATTATCTTCCTTAAATAGTAAATTCTTGGTGATTATGCGCTATGAGTCGTGAGATAACGATCAAATATTATGTAATTTGCTGCCAATACTGAACTGAAAAACATAAAATCGATAGCAATTAGCAGTTACGAAACATTGTATGTACTCGTACAACTAGAAGCTTCACGAGGGCATGACTATGATCAATTCATAACATCTCATCTTATGCTTATTTAATATCTTTCATACCGCTTCCAATTTATCATCCAAACTAGTTCAAGAAAATGGTGCTCTCAGATTTACATTTTAAAAATTCGCTTCAAAATACCAAGTTTATTATAGACATTGCAACTCAGAACGTTTCAAATACCAATCAATTATAGTTCCTATGTTTATACAAATAAAGACTACAAGGCGAATCTTTGCAAAATGAAAGATAAATTCAGTTATACCTTCAGGTATGCTCGTAGCAGGACTATTTCGAGAACTGTATAAATTATGCGGCCGATACCGGAGGACAGTTTCATTAGTACAAGCAAATGAATTTGCACTCCGCACATATACATACATACATAACAGAGATTACAATTTCTCACGGCGCAACTTACATGGACACTACTCGATGTCTCGCTTCGATCTGAGGTGAATTTCAAGTACGATAGAATGTAAAAATTGTTGCAAGTGAACGTCTTCACCGAACTAACCTATTATGGTTTATGCCTTCAATATGTAACCGCTCTTTCCCTTTTCTTCGTCGGACCCGAAGAATATTTATCATAGTAGCCCCATACGTACTACCGCTAAACGGTTTCTATTGATTTTTCACCTGAAAATCCCTTATCCAAAAAATAACATGTTTGTAACTTTAATAGGTTCAATTATATTGAACTCGATTAATACTTATTACTCTTCTTTTTACCCACATGTTTATAAATATATTTAATGTAGAATTTCACTGATTTCGAAATAATTTCGCATCGTTAACTGTACTATCCACAAGACTGATCAATCTTATCTCTATTAATGTTCTGTAACTTTAACTAACACCACATACTTTTTATATTGTACCCAAGACCAACTACAACTAAACGGAACACAATAAACTAGAAACTCGGTACATTCACATGATCAAAATACTTATACAAAATTTGATTCCAAAATCGTATTAAACAATTTAGATCATTGATGACTATAAGAGTATAGAATATCGATGTAGCAAGCAAACAACCTACACGACCCTTCTAACCAAACATGGGGCGCTGTTCGATAAAGTAGAAATTATGGTTAAAGCCGAAATTCTAAAGAACATATACATGTTGTGTGAGTAGTATAAATTACGTCGGGTAGCTAAGGGTGTTCAATAAATTATGCTCGTTTAACGTCGTGTCAGTAAAATAAATCTGTTTTGTTTTGCCCGCTTTAATACAAAGATAGTTATTCAAAGACGTATACCTACACATGTTATATGTATATAGATTTAGTAAGCAAATGCAATTACGTGTTGTCAGGTTATAAAAAATAAATGAGGTTACATTTAATTTGCTATCATACCCGCTTACATTTACGGTTTAAATAGGTAGTCTATAACATGCGTTTGAGGAGAAGACTCTATTAGTATGATCGAGGTATTTACAATACTCGCTTGGATTTATATTAGTTTGAGTCGTAATTGGATTTGTATATGAAGATATATTTTTTATATAAATACATATACGAGTATGTACTATTGAAATAGTTAATTTGGATGCAAAGGCTTATGGTGTTATATATGTAGTATCTAATACAGGGTTTTTGGAAATATTAAACAAATAAGTGCTTGCACATGTTATGTTGCTTCAGTACAAAGATTAATTAAAGTAACCAATAAGTTTTTTAAAGCAAAAATAAAATGTTATTGTTTTTTAGTATCATTTATTTTACAGCGGAAAATTAAATGTTGTTTTGGCCCTGGACTGAGCAAACTGAGTTCGGGTCAGCTATTGGCGTAATTAGTGTTTGTTCCACTTATACCGCGTTAAGCTTGTTTAACTTTAACCACTATAACTAAGTGGAAAACTAAAAGTGTTACATAATCCTTAAAACCTTCATCAAAGTTGCCCGTTACCTAATGTAACTTTTAATACTTAGCTTTACCGATTGATCAAAGTGACGTACTCATAATTTCGTTTGATGTACCTTTTAACAGTCAATAAAAAAAATATTGTAAATGTTACCATGAGCAATTACAGTAGTTTATAAATAACTTTGTGTTATAGCTGTTGATATTTAAATAAAAGGAAATAATATGAATAAAATAAAAATAAACTCACGGGTACCTACATATAAAAGTAATATAAAACAGAGCTCGAGTCCTGCTTTAGGTAAAACTAAACTAAGGTGTATCTTCATTACCATCATTGTCACGGCCATAAACGGTAAATACTTGTAAAACTAATGTAATATTTTAGATGTAGAAATAGATCAGCTATAATGTAATAACAGCAACCTATAATAACATGCTTAACTCCTTAACTACCAAGTTCATATTATTGCTATGACTACTTTATATTTTCACGAAAATTCCACCTCTGTTTATTGTAGTAAAAAGCAGTCAACTTAACCATACATACATATTTTAAAACGTTAGCTTCTTAAGTAGTTATCTCAGAGTGTTGAAAAGAAAAACTTACAGCCTAAAATTTTCAAAGTTTTGTTAATTACAGTAGGGCTTTGTAGTAAGTTTCCTACATCAACTAACTTTTGTAATGAAAGACAGCTAATTGTACGTAAATTACTTTATTAAGGGTAAGTTTGCGCTGGCGGTTTTGTTACCATTTGTGAGGACAAAGTGGTCACAAATTTGTATATGGCCGTAATGTACAGCAAGGATGCTTTAAATAAAAAAAATTCGAGTGCTGCAATGATTGCCCGGCAGGATGATGATTTTGACGCATACGTAAGCAGATGTGTCTATTAGGTAGTTGATCGATAATAAACGTGGTCGTCATTGTCGTAGGCCTTTAGTAAATTAAAAGTGTCTGGGTGAATGGGTTAGTCACCAACGTATATGGCCATGTATTAGAGTACCTACTCGAGAGTACAAAGTATGAAATAAAGTTTTCCAGCACATAAGCACTCTACACGCGGCACCTAAAGAATAAACATTAGTTAAATACTAATTGTTATAAAGATGATAAAAATGCATAATTTACAAAACCTATTCAGGAAGACGAAAGAAAATTGTATTTTACCCTAGTACCTGCTCTAAAAACAAAACTAATAATAATCATTTAATAACCTTAGCTTTGTTTACTTTAAATCTTGGTAACTTAGTCCTATTTTTTAAGTTTCTCTGAACAGCTATACAGTATAGGAAAATTTCTAACGCAAATATAATTTTCCAATGGAAATAGGAATTCCAATTAATAGCGCAAAAGCCTCCCTGTAAAGCTCCATTGAACATGAACACGTTACCAAAATACGTATTTCGCATTTGTTTTGTTTTAGTCGTGTGGGCGAGGATTAAATGGCATTCATACATTGATGTTAGCTTTCTATAAATCCATATTTATGTATTTGTGAGTACCGGTCCGATACAATACTTAACAGAGGAAAAAAAATACATGTTATCTAATTTATTAAAAAAAAACTAATAACCGAGCAATAAAAGGTAACACATGTTAACACAACGAAAGTTAACAAAATGGATGAAGGCGTTTCCTTGAAGTAAGTTTCAGAAACAAAGTAATCTGCGGAGGTAAACAGATTATGTATGTAAGTACTATTTATACTATTTATTTTATACGGGTACTAGCGGCCTGCTCCGGCTTCGCACGGGTATAAAACAGTATTTCTCCACTATTTAATAAATGTTATTTTACATATAAAATTTCCTCTTCAATCACTCTATCCATTAAAAAAAACCGCATCAAAATCCGTTGCGTAATATTAAAGATTTAAGTATATATTTATTTTATTTTATTTACATAGGGACATAGGGATATAGGGACAGAGAAAGCGACTTTGTTTTATACCACATTAACATAAGAATATCAGGCCAGTGATAATTGAACGATGTAACTGATTAGTTTATTGTAAAACAAACTTCCCTACGCCGTTGACATCATTAAGTATCCTTTAAAATGTTCTATAAGGAGCTGGGTAGGCTACAAATATCGTGCCATTAACCATTCGCACTTATAAACCGATTATACACCGCCTTGAAGACTGTCGATAACTGCTGAATTGATTGACTGCTTAAATTTAATTAGTGTTCGTAGCCCTCTGGCGCTACGGTTGTGTTTATAAATGGTCGCACTCTGTTTCACTTCATCGTATGATAAGATAATATGTATATTTTTTTTATTTTTATACAAAACAGATGGACACATTGATGGTACGTGGTCATCGTCACCTGTGAACATGTGTAACACCAGAGAAGAGTAAGAAGGCTATTTTAAAGTCCTGCGAACATGTGTAATACCAGAGAAAAGTTTTGAAAGAAGGCTATTTTAGAGCCTTTGTTGAAAGGTTCCATATCATAACGCTCCGAAATAACCTCAGATGAATGTTCATTCCACATTCCACATTCTACACGCTCGTGGTAAAAACAAACCTGCAAGCCTGCAACCCGAACTGCGGAGGACCCCCACGAGTCTAGCTGATGTGGATTGGATATTGCACTCCTTTATACAGAATAGAATTGATAGAATATTCTTATTTTATTATATAAATTCATGAATATCAAACACAAAATAGGTACCTACCATTTTCATGGAAATAAACAATAAAATATTCTTAATTATTTTTCATATAAGTATTTAGATGTACCAATTGGAAGAGAACAATAAATTGTTCCATCAACAATAAGGGCCATCGTATTTTTAAAGTGTCACCATTTCGTTCCTAAAATTTAGGGCGGCAAGCGAACTGCGCAATAAAACGAACCGTTTACTGCGTGGGTGGGTACAATTTTGCCGGGCCCACTAATTTTGCCGCTACTATGAATAATTAACATGTTCTAAGATATGGATGGTTACCACACCTTTGATACATTTCAAACGTGTTAATTATATGATATAATGTGACTTTAACTAATTTTATACATAAACAATATAGATAGTAAAGAATAAACCTAATGTCGACCTACTAATGTTAAACAATAATATAAATATTGATTACGTCAAGTTATCAAAAGTAATGAATTTTCTAACCTAAAAATTCAAAAATCACTAGCGATATTAGTGATCGAAAACAACAACACAGAGAAACCTACACGTCTTAGAGATGTTTTAAAGTATATAAAATTTTCTGATATATTTATGTTAAGACTGCCAATCCACACTTAGCCAGCGTAGAAAACTATGGCTTAAAACCTTCTCACTATGAGAGGAGAGAAGTGGAACAATAAAGGAGTCGAAACAAATATAAAATAATCTATAATTTACTCCAATACATATGTATATTATTTCTAAGGGTGGTTGATTTAAGAAGCCGTAGCCGTAGCCGTTGATTTAAGAAGTTGATCGGCTACAGTACCATCTAGTGGAGAGTTACTACAAAATTTCATAGTATCCTTTATGAAAAAAATATAAGTGTGTACCTGCTGTATGTGCCAACTTTCATAGAACTGGATCAAAATATATGTTGCCGGTTATACTAACATCCGTTTTACGCAAGAAACGTGAACAATATTAATTATAAACTTAAATTATATACAAACATTGTTGAACATAACAAATATACTTACATACTTACGTATGTATGGTACGAAATGTATATAAATCAGAAATATACAACACTCATTTTCGGAACCTCTAACGTTTTAGTTTTCAAAAAATTTGAAAACAGGTTTCATCAGAAATCCCACCTATACCTATTATTAAAATTGACTGATACCTACCACAATTTTAAAAAGAAGCCTTTTAAATAAATTGGATGAACAGGAGACGTCATATGAAACAAAGCCATTGCGCGGCCTATCGATGATTTTGACATAACCCTATAACAGAATAACTACACTAAAAATAAACTGAATTTCTCAGAAGTAATGGGAAGTCAAACTTTAAACGCATTTATCTTTCTATTAGCCGGTTGTCTCAGCGTATGTTCGGTTAGCAAACATTTGTCGAACGTGATCCAACTCAAAGGGATGGATTTAGGAACGTTACCTAACAAATTTGCTTCCACGTATGTTGATGCTCTTTGTTATTAAGACATACACGTAAAATTTAGGGTCGCTTTTATAATAACGCACGTTGAAAGCATTACGGCTTACAGCTTTTACGATCTTGTGAGTTTTCGTCCCGATATAAAAGGTAATGTAACAACGTATCGTTTCATTCATCCCCTTCCTCGGAAAGTAATCATTGGAGTACCTACGCTGTATTCTTTTTAAGTCGAGTCGTGGGCGGGGTAGGATATTACGAATTGTAAACATCTATAACAGCAATGTTAAAGGTCACAACTAAGACCATATTGTATTTCTAGTAAATTGAATACGTAATGGTAGAGGACGGCTGCGTCTAAATCATCAACATTGCCTTTTAAATGTTGTTTTCTGCCGTTAGAAATTGTTGCTAAATATGTAAGTATAAGAGAATTGTTTTGGTTGATTTAAAAACATTTTGTCGAACGAGTATTTCCTTAAAACAGAAACACAACTTTAAAACAACACCAAACAAAGCAAAAAGAAGAGATGAGTGGCAATCGTCTCGTCTTCTGCATACTGGTAGCGCGGCATTTATCAAAGGATTGTCTGAAAGCTGACGGGCGACTTGACAACGCCTTGTTAATATTCACGCTGACGACACTAGATATCTTGCAGTCTGGAGTAGCGGACGTTACAAACTACACGTGCCATATATCGCAAAATGGTAGTATTAAAAGAAGTGACAAACAAAACAATGTAATACTTTAAAGTAAGGCATACATTTTCAATCTTACGGCGATTACCTTTATATTTGTCGATAAAATGAAAAATAATTTGACGTGTACATCGTCCTTCTTTATGTTCGGACATTACATAAAATTACTATATAGTCATTATTACTGAAATGTTATTATTCGTTCATCTAAGTACTCAGCGAACACAATATGTCTATAAGTAAAGTAGGTAGGATTGTCAATTAAGATTTACGTCAAAATTTATAGACCGAAAATTAAATGATTGACGTTTAAAAAATGCTTCGCGTTTCCGCTATAAAGCTTCGTTGCACACGTAGAAAATGGAATTAAAACAATGAATTGATTTTTTAGAATATTGTGAATTTTGAATATAAGAGAAAATAGATTGACATTTTTACAGATTTAAACGTCGTTTTGAAATGAGCGTGGCCATGAAATTCTTATTTTGTTGTCAAAATATTGATATTATGAGGGAAACATGGGAGTGCGCTGAATGCACAATGCAACATTTATCAAAGGATTGTGTAAAGACCGGAGAGAGACGCCCTGCCAACGCCTCTTGTTATTACTCACACTGACAACTCGAAACTATGTTACTTTAAAGGGCTTACTGAAACTTAAGCATATTGCAGATATGCCAAAGGAAATATATATTTTTAGCTTTAGAAAAATATCTCTAAACGATACATGTGATCCGAAATGTAGCGTTTAGAAATAAATGGATGTGGCAAATAGAAACCTAACGTAATGATCACCGCCGTACATTACGTTTCTTTAACGACATAAGCAATCAGTAAAATCATTCGACATCGGAAAATGCTACAAAAACTAAGAAGCACGAGTACCTACAACTGATCTCTAAAGTTAAAAACTGATATTCTTAAATGTACAAATCAGGTGGTTCAAATATTACAAAATTGAAGTAAATGTCTAAAACATATATGTACGTATTATTAAAACTATGATTACATTACGTATTTACATGAAAAATATAAGCGAAACTTTCATAAAAAAATTAAATTCTACAAAAACTTTCATAAAATAATATTTTTTTTATTCTATTCATTTTATTACAATAATAAAAACAAAAGTATGTGTGTGTAACTTATTAGTTAGGTAACAATTTAGAAACACTAAATATTAGTGATTAAGCGCACACATATTAATGAACTTAATTCAATTTAGTCATTGAATATTCACAGAATTGTGTCTATCTCTCTAATTAATGTTTAAATTAACAAGGAAAACCAGCAATATAACAACTTTAATAAATACAATAAATTCACGACCCCAAGTTTAAATCGGCTAACAAATTCTCAGTCAAAATATCCCATTACCTCAAAACCGCCATTCCGGTTCGTTATCCCAATTTGCAATCGTTATCAACGCACGGGTTTGATTCCGCGTGTAATTAATCTACGTGAAACGGCACGTATCTGTTTAGCGATGTGGTCGCGGGCGATCTCGGCGCATGTTAAGGTCGCTTTACATGAGAAGGTTGAGACTATCGCGTCTTTAATTGACTCCAAACGCGATAATAATTAACGAAACGTTCGCAAAAACATATTACATAGACGACAGGTTATATTATGTATAAATAAATTACATATGTTACATATTAAGGTGTATATTTTTATTACTTACATTGTTCCTATAACATTAAAGAATGTACGGATATTCTTACTCCGAAATAAGAAAACATAAAGTATCGTCATCGTTATGATTATTTTTTTTTACTTTACTTCAAATATTTTGACTTGCTCGATTCAAAAATCGTTTTTTCTTTGCAGAAAAAAAATTATAGTTGATAAACAATAATCCTAGCTGGTTACAATAATTTTACAAAAAACGTATTGGTAGCCGAAAGCTATACAAATATACGGTCTGTCCGCATGTTGTGAAATAACTGCGTTAGGTTATTCCATGTTTTAGATATAGGTACATACGTGAGACACGATATTTTTTATATTGTACTAATAAAAACAGGCCTGCATTCCAGCGCAACGCGTTATCGTCCAACATAATCTGTTTAGTGACCTTTCGTCCGCCCACACGGTCTCGAATATACGTGTACGTTATGTTATCCAGCCTTTACATACACCCACCCCACCCAATCAGTTCGGCTTACTGTCGCTTACATGAATATATCGTCCAGAAAAACTCACTCGAGCATTAACCGGCATTGGACTTTCACAAGAAACCCCTAATTAATCGATATTAAGAATTCAGCTGTACCTTACCTTCCATTCTAATAAAAATAGAAATGAACCTCCCAGGAATACTAAGATCGAAATGACCGGCAACGCTCATTAATATTCCCGGAGACGAGCATTGGATTACAGTTCGTCCCGAGGCGAAAGACGTGAACTCTTGAAATCATACAGAGATTTTCTTTTGAATTGGATTTTTATGAAATAAAAGAAATGTCTTCTTGCACGCCGTGCCACGAATGACTAAAGCTCATTTTAAACATCTGAACTATCTACGTCTTACTTTTACTTCAGGCACTTAATATTCGGAATACACATGTTTAGCAAATGGATGTTTATTCATCATCATCACCTTATGACTTCTGTTTACGAAAACTGTCATGACTATTTTACTACTATGTATCTATTAAAGCTTTTTTACAAATTTGTCTTTTGTTTTAACTTTTAAATGCCTTTTTTGATCATAGGTTCATGATGCTATCATACAAAAACAGTTATGTATAAAAAAGTTATCCTCGAAAACCCTTAGACCCCTATAAAATAATCTTGAACAGTATTTTAGTTTGTTAATCTGTAGAAAATGTGTTTTATAACACTAATAAAATTTACTTACAAAATCTCTTTAAAACATACAAGTCTTAATAGAACTTAGTATAAAATCATTCTATGTAGTATGAAATAACTACCCACGCAGAGTACCTATAGTATACCTATATTTCTAGAACTGTTAAACTATAGAACCTATTGCTAACAAACTCCTTAGAGGTAAGGTATTTATGTTATAATATACATATAATAATTATGTTGCTAAAGACTATTCCAATCTTGGGCGAAAAATGCCGCTCTTAATAACACGATCATTATTCTTAAGTTTTTCACGAAAGCCTCTGGCGAGTTTGTTATAAAGTACATAATTATTACCAGCAAAATCAATTAAGCGATCGCAAAACCTGAAGCTGAGATAAAAGCGGCGGTATTTCCTTTATGTTCGCGGTTAAAAGAATTCAATTACGTAATACTGAAGATTAAAAAGGCCAACAAGACTATAGAGTGAGATGAAAGTATTTAATTATGGATTATTTTCTTTACGGTGGTAATATTTTAAAATTAATCGTTTAACAATTTACTCCTTCATTTTTATAATGAAGAGAAATTATTAATGTCTTAGAATTAATACTCAAAAAATTATATAATAATGGAACTCATCATCTTCTTCTGTTATATATAAGGCAATATGTGTCGCTGTTGAGTTGGACTGCAGGAGATGAAATAACGTACAAATTTTATCCGAACGCAGCAATGCTGGCAATGCTTAATACCTGCTGACGGGTACGATAGTTAAAGGCTGTCTGTCTGGCTTAGATTAATTACAGCCGTCAATGGGTTGCGGTTACCACCTAACACTAAGCGAACTGCATGTCTACTTGCTCCATTTTGTTTACGTAAACTCATTGAACAGTACGTACATATATGCTGCTGTATCCTTGTACGTACATAAATTGTATTTTGTATTTGTACTCTTTACAATTCTGTATACCTATGTAGTTCCAACTACCAAGTTTGTAAGTGATAAATTGGTATAATTCCATTTGATGTAGGCGTTGATTAGTTCAAACGTATTTTTAACCACAAGTGGGCTGAAAAGCTATTATTGACAGCATGCTGATAAGCATATAATGTAATCATTAAACTCTCAACTGTCACCGTGCGATTGTAAGCTGCATCCAGCGTTTGATCTCTGCGTTTGAGCAATTAATGAAAAAGTAAGTATCTATATGCTGAGTAAAAGATTTTATGCTTGATACAGTTATAGACATATTTATTGTATATATATAGAGCATTGATTTGTTATTAATCCTCTCTGCTGTGCTCAATAATAAAACGTATTTCAGCATCTGACAGATTCTTCTTTTCGAAAGGAAACTCTGGATGGGGATACCATTTCACTGGTGTCCTTAATCGGTAATTGCTATCGAATTTCGACAACTGTTCTACTTCGTTTGGATCAAGCGAGAAATCCATAATGTCTACATTTTGTTTAATGCGATCCTTATTTGTGGAGCGAGGAATTGCCACTAGATTACGATCGAGCTGAAAAAGGACGTTGTAACTATATCAATATTACGTTAAATCTATAGTGTTAACCAATTTCACCTTTTATATAGAGACGATATAACATAAAAAATGTAAAATGAATTGACTAACGTACTATAAAATAGGTTGTAAAAAAAATTGATTCTCTTTAAATGACTACTTTGTGTAACGATGCGACGACTTCTCAACTCGTATACTTTCATACTTTAGTTTATTAACAGGCTTCGCCGATTGCAATATATGAAGTGCTCACCAGATATCGGAGCAGTATTTGTGGTACTTTTTTTTTATATTTCTCAGCGATTTGCGTCAACAGCGGGTGATCGGCCCGCGGTGGTGGCGCATCCTTCTTGCGACCGAGTATGCCACCGAACGGACTGTACGCCATGACCACTACTCCGTGGTCTTTGCACCAATCTGTCAATTCCGTCTGGATTATTGTGGGATTCACCTGAAAAATAAAACACTTAGGTATTAATCATTAGAATTCACGTTTGCTGTATTCACAGATAGACTCCTGAAATATATATGATATTATTGGAAAAGACTATAAATTATTCAGATGACCAGTTTCCGTTCTAGTAAGTAGATAGCGCACAATGTAAAGGAAGTGAAGAGGGCATTTAGGAACATTTACTATTAGAGATATTAATTAATCATAGACAATGAAGAAGGTGTATGGCAATTTGAATCGATGAGTTTCGATGTTTTCAACACGGTTTGCACAAGCTGCGAGCGGTATATTCACCAAACTTAATATGCAGTGAAATATGGCAAGTCAGGAGATTGTAATTTCCACAAAACACAGCAGCTCGTAAATATCTGATAATCCAACGATAAATTGAATTTAAATTCTCCCGCTGGTTGATCACAGATGCGTTACTAACGGCGACCTATACTGACAATCGAAAGTGAACCGGTTCCTTTACTACTTTCAAATGTTAGTCAGTCCCCAGCAATATCAACGGGAGTTCCTTGTCATACCTCAATCTGTAAAACGGCTGGCTTTATTCTGCTGTTGTCCCAAAGACGTTGCATCTGAGTGAGATTAAAATTCGACACTCCTATGGACTTTACAAGACCCCATTCTTTTGCGTCCTCCATACCTTTCCAAGTTTCAAGGTAATCCGTTTCACTGATATTGCCATTTTTCTAATAATAAACGGAATACGATGTTATAATACTATCTTAAAATGATAAGAAATCAATAAAAAAAAAACGGATTACATACATATTGAATAGAAAAATCGTAAACGTTTCTACATATTATAACGATGTCGATTTTTGAAGTGAAACTTCTTTAGGCGCATGAGGGTAAAATTTTTACAGATGAAACGTCACGCCGGTATGAAAAGAGAGAGAGAGTTATCGAGACCGATTGAGAGAGAGTAAGACAGGGCGAACGTAGCATGAGCAACTAGCCGTGGAGTGAGAGTAGGGAGCA